>CAKALG010044020.1:654-10876 GCA_916700815.1 Helicolenus hilgendorfi
GACCGCTAAGGCTAGGCACCGACCTCCAGCGGTTAAGGCTAGGCTAGGTCGTCGGGCAGAGAGTCTCAAGAGTTTAAACAACATTTCGTAATTTGCAGGTTACCATCTAGATATGACCACTGAGTGCTACTGCTTACTCACCTCAGGTGCAACAAAAATCCTCACAGCAAAAATTGTGCAATCTACATTCATATCCCAGTGCTTTTACTTGCATGCATAAGGTGTAGGGACCTCACCACAGGTGCCTGGCCTCCCAACAATATGGCACTTTGCTTTACTGAAAGAAAGGGAACAAATTAACAATCCAGCCAGTTTGACAATGCAAGTAGAGGAATAATAACTCAAGCAAACAATAAGGAGCAAAACAGCAGCAGGTGACCCTACGAAGGGACTGACACCATGCTGCATACTAAAAGTACCGTAAATTCCGGACTATAAGCCGCTACTTTTTTCACACGCTTTGAACCCTGCGGTTTATACAATGATGCGGCTAATCTATAGTTTTACGGGCTAACGGCCGAGCTAAAAAGCACTGCTCGTTTTGGACAGCACAAATTCACCTCGAGACGAAAGTGACACTGAGAGCGACAACGACAGAGAGACTGAGAAAGTGTGTGATGAAGTCATTCTGAGGCTGTTCAACTCCGACACTGAAGAAGACGACTTCAATGGTTTCAGTGCGCAGGAGGAAGATGAACATAGCGATCAGTGACTTTTCTGGTAGGCTAACGGGCTACGGCTAGTAGGCTGGTTATTTTTCAAAACAGCAGTGTTATTGCCATGTTACGTTACTGTCGTTTTACTGCCGTGATACTGCTGTGTAACTGCTGTGAACGCCTGTTACAGGCATTGTTCAGAAAACAAGCATTTCGTTAATTAAAAAAATCTTTATTTGTACCATCTTTCTGTGTAAATATCTCATGTTACAACGTGGACACCTGCGGCTCATGGACAAGTGTGGCTTATATATGTACAATTTTTTTTTCTTTTTAAATTTAGTTGGTGCCGCTTATATTCAGGTGCGCTTAATAGTCCGGAATTTACGGTATACATTTTTGAGGTTGTGACCCTCCTCGCCACCTCTGGTACGGGGCATTAACACATAGGATCACTCAGAAGAAGGTAGGCAGGACAGCAATGGGGTTCCAACACACAATGGACTCAGCCAACACACAAGAGATCAAGGCTAGAGGTATGCAGTGTAGATAGGCTAACTTGTGCACGTTAACTACATACCTGTGCCACCAAACACTACCAGCCAGGACAGAGGACAAGGGTCAAGAGACTGAGTATAGGCCAACAGGTGCCTTTTATAATCTGGCCCTAATTAGGGAATTGGTTGGGGGAAGAGTCAGGCCTTAGGCTGCGTTCACCAACACTACACATGATACTGCATTCACTTGCACCAGGAGAGCATTCCCCACCACACTATGGTGCATGAGGTTTACAGGGGGTCTTTAGGGGGAGATAGTAGGTCAGCAGTAGATATCACATAGAAGTGGTATATATAATCTGAAAGCTGTGAACCTGAACATTAATTTCATCAGAAATAAACATGAATTAATTAATTATTCTAAATAAATTGTAAAAGTGTATAAGGGTGATATACTCATATTATATATTATGATAGAAGTATGTGATGTCCATTCCCATGCTCGATTATGTCTCATAAATTGTTGCAGCAATTTTTGGGTTGTTACACAGATTTGGTTCTGAATTTAATCATTTTTTACCACTCGAGAATTAATAAAAATAATCAATAATCCCTCCGAAATACCACATTAAGACACCAAGACCTTGAGGAACACCATAGAAAAAGCCATGTAGTGATTTGATATCAAAAACTTTTGACATTTGGAGATTTCTGCAAGAATTGCATTTTTCAGTGATAAGATGGTGAGCACTTCTGTTGTGGAAACTGCTCAGAAACCCCTTATTGTCAGTCTAGCTAGGAAAGCCATCCATCCTCTGAATGTCCTATGTCTCTAGTTTGTGGTTGTAAAGTTTCATGAGTTTACAGTGATACCCAATGTATGTAATTCCAAGACTGTTTAGGGAACCCAGTATGCAGAAATATTCAAATACACCATTTTAGAATACATGAAAATAACACATTTATACTACATGCAAAAGAAACTATATGGTTTTTGCCCCAAACTGCATGTGATTATCATAAAGTGGGCATGTCTGTAAAGGGGAGACTCGTGGGTACCCATAGAACCCATTTTCATTCACATATCTTGAGGTCAGAGGTCAAGGAACACCTGTGAAAATGGCCATGACAGTTTTTCCTCACCAAAATGTATCCCAACTTTGGAGCGTTATTTAGCCTCCTTCTCAACAAGCTAGTATGACATGGTTGGTACCAACTGATTCCTTAGGTTTTTCGAGTTTCATATGAAATCTATATCTTATCTCGCCGGTCTTAGAGGGTTAGGTACTGTTGTGATCTATTTTTACTTTACTTGAATATTTCCATTTTATGTTACTACTAGTTACTGTAAGATTAAGATTTAATACAAAGTATAAATCATCTAATAAATGATGATATATTACTGTAGGTGAAGCTACCCAGCAGTATCTACAGTACTTACAGACCCACCTTTACAAGCTACAACTTTGAAGTGATGAACACATTAATGCATTATTAATTATAATCCAGTGATATATATATTATTTGAAATACTTGCACCTTTTATACCTTAAGTGTATTTCTATGTTTTTCTTTGTACTTTTACTTAACATTGACATTTGAATGCAGGACTTTTACTTGTCAGAGTATTTTTTACACTACTGCTACTTTTACTTGTATAAAATATCTGAGTACTTCTTCCACCATAGTATTATATTGATGTCTCTGTGGTAACGCAGAGCCTTGAAGATCTTTATTGGCATTTTGTGCTGAATGCTGTGGCTCCCTCAGAGGCCACACAGCCCCAAAGGAAACATAGATGTTGTGAAATGATCGCTGAGCTAATTTCTATATCAACCACATTAATCGAGAATTGTGAAACCGGCTGCAGTTAGTCAGATTTCATGAGCTAGATAGCTACTTTGTAACGGTCTATACGTGCCGATTCTGTCATATCTCAGCATAATAACCCCTCCTACCAAAGCTGATGATTAAGAAATAGATTGACAACATTTTTTTTGGCGCAAGTACAAACTCTGCGAAACTCTCACTTTAACAAACAGCAATTGTGCAATTAATTTACTGCAGAACAGATTTGAAAGAACTGTCTTCAACATAAATGCACATATGTTAAGGCTCAACCTCATCCCTGCAATAAAATCAGATTATCAAGCCTCTGAGACGGTTATATGATGAATGTGTAATTCAGATCAGCAGCCTGGAGTCACTACATGTAGTACAGGCACTTAATGAAATCTACTATCTCAATACTGGATGAAAAGTGCTTGATATTTTCAAGTTCTTTCAAGGTGGTTCATAGCTTTCCCAAATGACAAGGTCCTACACACAGAAAAAAATAAAAGTCAAGTTACATAAGTCATATTCCACCGGTGAATTCAGATTAAAGAAGCCAAACTAGTCATCTGCAGCCATATCATGCACAGCTAGCCAGGACACAAAACTGGTTATTTTGTGAGAGTACTGAACACAAACCTAAGGGATTTCTCCACCACGAGGTTGATGCTAGCAAGCAGTGGTGTAATGTAACAAAGTAATAATATTTTGTTACAGTACTTCTGTGTTGAATTATTTCTTTCTTTTGAGTGTTATTTTAATGCACGGACGACGAACATCACTAATGACCAACAGCAGGCTTATTCTGTCAGTACGACATGATTTGTTATTTTAGATTTGTCTGGTTTAATCATGCTTTAGCTGAATGTGGAGTGGTAATAAAGCACGGTGGCCTGATTTAATGCCCAAACAATCTCAAAATTGGAAACACAAAGTGATTGTATGACTGGAAAGTGACAGCAGATGACCACAAAGAGGCAGTGTTGTCTTTTTGTTGATTTAATTCACACTCAAACAGAGAAGGTACAGAGTTGGTGACAGAGCAACAGTTTAAAAAGATGGTACAAAACAAACTGTTCTTATTTGACCAATTCAGAAAGAAGATGCACGAAGCAGTAATGTACTTAATGTATATAATGTCGTACATAAGAGCAGGATGACATGCAGTAGTTAATATCAGTAGTAATATCTATTAAACAGCACTGAGTTTACACTTATTTTCAGATTTTAAGCTGTACTTAATTTGTGTGCCATGATACTAGCTCATACTAGCCTAGCCTCAAAGACTAGTGCTTGGTTTAAATTTGCTTATAATAATCTAAAGTTTATTCACAAAAAATGCAGTCGTCAAGTTTGTAGCCCTAAGCAGCAAAAAAACAAAACAGCTGTGCCATAAAAAGCCAAAACATGTCACTTAAATCAGGGTTTCTCAAACTTTTGGGGTCCAGGGACCCCTTACAGAGGAGAACATTTTCCAAGGAACCCTTCTTAACCGTAACAGCGATTAAGCATAATGCTTACTACCATTTGTACTCTTAGATGCCATAGGAGCTGATAAACAGAAACACTTTCCAATTTGAATCATGTTAAGATAAGATGCGATAATTAATTATTTGTCCCACAGTGGGACAATTTGTAATGTTATTATATGTTAATACCATTTATTTCAAGCTTTCAGAAAATAAACAGTAGCAAGACATAGTCCTAATAAATCCGGATATTTAAATTTACTGCTTCAACTTAAAAATAAGGAACTTATTGCTGCGTGTCACAATCATATCAGCGTTTCTATTAGCCCAAAGCTAATGTAGGTAGGAGTAATGGACACAATATGCTTGTTTTGGTCGTGGGGTCTCCATCTATAGATATGCACTTTTTAAAGATAGAGCACAATTTTATCATTTATAGCAAATTATTTTCCAGACACCCTGACAGAGTGTTACAGACCCTTGGGGGACACCGTACCCCACTGACTTAAATGAATCAAATCACATTCATATATTTTTAGTCTCAAATTGTCAAACAAAAAGCTCCTTTGTATCATTTGAAAACATCAAAGTGAAGCATATTTTCAATAAATCTGCACAAAGCAAGCAAGTCCAGACTTTGGACTGACAGTCTCATTGCTATAGAATAAGTTGTGAAAGCTTATCAGCATCTCAATTATCAGCTCTCTAATGTTATACAAACAATCAATTCAAATGCTGTGTGTTGATCAATCAATTGTTAGGCTTCATGCACCAGGGCTTTCTCTAAGGCTTCATAATCGAATCGATCCAGCTTCTGTAGTCAGGAATCTTAGTATAATGATATCTTTTCGGGGCATATTGATGGAGTATGGACACCACCCCGTACGCCTTTCCATCTCCACAGACCAGTGGACCACCAGAGTCTCCCTGGAAGTACACACACAGTATGCAATGACTGCTTCAACAACAGTCTATTAATTGTTTGTCCGTGCTAAGGTACAAATATACATACCTTACCCGGCCCAGTCTCTACCTCAGAGCAGTACACGTTGTCCTCAGCACACTTCTCTTTGTCAACTAATATTACATTGACTTCCATGAGTACGTGAGTCATATATGTTGAGTTCTGGTCTGATCTTCCCCAGCCGGAGATTGAACAGTTTGTCGGCAGAGAGCCATCACCTTGGTCTGCGAGAGCAATGGGTTTCACATTTTTGCTGAATTTTGCTTTGGAGCTCAACTTGAGGAATAGAGAGAAAAAAAATATTTAAAAAATTATAAATATAAATCTGTAAAGTATTTTAATGCTTATTTTGGTTAATATATTAAACAGAGCATTTGCTAATAACATAATAAGAAACACATTGGAAATCTCTGCAGTTAAGTTCAAGGATTTTAAGGATTTTAAATTCCTTTTAGTCTTTCCGTCTCAAAGACGCTTGATTCAAAATTCAAGCGTCTTTGAGTTCTTTAAAAGCGCTATATAAGTTGAATTTATTATTATCATTATTATTATTATTAAAGACAATTTTTTTTTCTTTTACCTTGAGAAGCATTATGTCACCTTTATAATCATCTTCATTGAAGTCTTTATGTGGATATTCTTTTTCCACAGATATAGTCTGTATGTCAGCTGTATTAGTGGCATCATGAAGTCCCAGTAAGGCCGTGTAACTGAAATGACAAAAGTGCAGAAAAGTTATCTTTTTTTTTCATCAGAGAGTATTGTGTTCTTGAAATAAAAATATTAAAAGACTTGAATTTATTTCACAATTCATGAAGCAAATTTGTCAGATAAAAGATAAAGTGTGTTAAACTGACTTGTCTTTGCAGTGGGCTGCAGTCATCACAAAATATTCGTTCAGAAGGAAGCCACCACAGTGGCTTGTTTTACCATTCTGCGTGATTTTCTCCAAAAGCACCATGTAAGGCCGGCTGTGTGCCACAGCCTCCCGACCTCCAATGATTTCCCCTGTATGAACTGAAATAAAGTGCATGTGTAACCAGAACTAAAACTGACCAAAGAAACCAACAGCTTTAACAGGTTTAAACAGCATACTATAATAGAGTTATATCAGTGAATAATGAAATAAAAACTAAACTTACCTTGACCATGAAGAGTCAGCACAAGTATCAGTATTAGCAGCTCACAGTGGAGAAACATGGTGAGATCAGAGTTCAGCTGAGCTGCTGTAAAGTAGTGGCTCACATCACTGACAGTTCAGTCTTTAAATACTTCCTGTATCAGGGAGGGAAGGAAGTGTTTGTGTAGTTTGCATATGCAAATGATATGGCTTTAAACCTCATCGTCTCTATCACCTCCAGAGCAGGACAAGTGTTAGATTTTCATAGTACAAGCCTAAATTATTTAGACAATGTGAAGTCAAGTAGATACTGTATGGTGCATGCGGTTTACATACACCATATGTTATATCAGTAGTGGAAAGTAACCAAGTGCATTTAGTCAAGTACTGTACTTAAACTTCTGAGACCCACAATAGACCTGTTTTTGTGTTTTTTAGGGGGTTACAGGGGTCTTTAGAGGGAGATAGCAGGTCAGCAGTAGATGTCACATAGAAGTGGTGTATATAATCTGAAAGCTGGGAACCTGAAGATGAATTTCATCAGAAATAAACATCAATTAATTATTCAAAATAAATTGTAAAAGTGTATAAGGGTGATATACTCATATTATGATAGAAGTATGTGATGGCTATCCCCATGCTCTATTATGTCTCTTAAGTTGTTGCAGCAATTTTGGGATTGATACCATTTGTTACACAGATTTGGTGCTAAATTTAACAATTGTTTTCCACTTGAGTGAATAAAAATGATCAATAATCCCTCCAAAATATCACATTAAGACACCAAGACCTTGAGGAACACCATAGAAAAAGAAATGCTTTGATTTGGTATCAAAAACTTTTGACATTTGGAGATTTCTGCAAGAATTGCATTTTTCAGTGATTACATGGCGAGCACTTCTGTTGTGTAAACTGCTCAGAAACCCCTTTGTTGTTGAAAGACAGTAAAGTATGCTGGGATCGCCTGCGATCCGGCAGGTCTCAAAGGGTTAAGTACCTTTACTTTGAGTATTTCCATTTTATGTTACTTTATACTTCTACTCCACTACATTTTGGTGGCAAATATTGTACTGTTACTCCACTATTTATTTTGACATCTTTAGTCACTATTTACTGTACAGATTAAGATTAATACAAAATATAAATTAACTAATAAATAATGATATATTATAGGTTAAGCTACCCAGCAGTTTGTACAGTACTTAAAATGAGCTCCACCTTTACCAGCTGCAACATTAAAGTGATGAACACATTAATGCATCAATAATTATAATCATTATTCTGAACTGAGCCATTTTGCATAGAAATACTTAAACCTCTTATACCTTAAGTGTATTTCTTTCTTTTACTTAATATTGACATTTGAATGCAGGACTTTTACTTGTCACAGTATTTTTTACACTACTGCTACTTTTACTTACATAAAATATCTGAGTACTTCTTCCACCATAGTATTATATTGATGTCTCTGTGGTAACGCAGAGCCTTGAAGATCTTTATTGGCATTTTGTGCTGAATGCTGTGGCTCCCTCAGAGGCCACACAGCCCCAAAGGAAACATAGATGTTCTGAAATGATCGCTGAGCTAATTTCTATATCAACCACATTAATCGAGAATTGTGAAACCGGCTGCAGTTTTTTTGGAGCAAGTACAAAGCTGCCATTCACAAAGATGCTCTCACTTTAACAAACAGCAATTCTGCAATTAATTTACTGCAGAACAGATTTGAAAGAACCGACCTCATCATAAATGCACATATGTTAAGGCTCAACGTCATCCCTGCAATAAAATCAGATTATCAAGCCTCTGAGACGGTTATATGATGAATGTGTAATTCAGATCAGCAGCCTGGATTCACTACATGTAGTACAGGCACTTAAGGGAATCTACTATCCCAATACTGGATGAAAAGTGCTTGATATTTTCAAGTTCTTTCAAGGTGGTTCATAGCTTTCCCAAATGACAAGGTCCTACACACGAAAAGAAAAATTAGTATTAATGGGTAACTTTGCTTTTACTAAAGTCATTTTCTGGTTAGATGTCTGTACTTTTACTAAAGCGGGGCTTTCACATACTTCATCCACCACCGCTAGGAAGTAAAAAATGATAAAGCTTGGCAGGTGTTTTATGTTTAGGACCCAAACATATCTCAAGGTTCTGTAAGGGAAAGACAGTGTCATGTTAACTTGTTGAGGGAGACAAATGTTCCTAGTTGTGAGAAGAGTGAGACTCAGCCCACTATTTAAGATCCAGAAACAGTTTGAGTTGAGAAAGCTCCCATGTTACTATGTAGTCCTGTCTGATCTGCACCACTCTGTGTTGAATTATTTCTTTCTTTTGAGTGTTATTTTAATATATTTGAAGTTGCCTACCCAGTTACAAATGACAGTAAGGATTATCAGGGAGTGTCTCCATGTCTCTAAAATGCCTGTTTACCCCCCAAAGTCCAGCCCAACTCAGCACATCTCACATGCACGTTCCAGGTTAACTCATACCAGTAATATTCACTTTTTGCCTTTACCGACATCTCACCCGATTTATCTCCCTTCATCAGAAAATAAGACCTCAAAAAATTGAGATAACCGAGGGGCATGTACTGATGTTTCTCATCTCACGGCAGAGGAAATGGTTTGTCATATTTATCTGTACTTCCTGTCTATTACAAAGAAGATAAACGATTCCAGAGCATCTCAAACAGATGTGACCAAGCAATACCCAGAAACACAAAACCCAGACTAAACTATAATCAGACCTTGCTGTACCAAAAATAAAGATTTTATTTTCAATGAATCAAAATGGAAGAGACTAATTTAAGAGTACCAAGTGTGGAAGGCTTACTGCTTATGCAGGCCAAAGAAAACGGATGCATTAAAGAAAGTACAATATATAGATGAATCAATAACAAAAAACAATGTATTTATGTAAAAAAGAGGTTATTTGTCACAAAATATCTATGCAAATTAATGAATACACCGTCACAATACAACATCCAATTGACTGTTCGCTAAACCATTTTCTTTTTATTTGACAGAAACAGACTACAGCTCCTTAGCTGTACCAGAGTTAGCTGTAAGCTAATTTAACTTAGCAAACTTAAAGCTGAAGTAGGCAAGATTGGAGCAAATATGATTTAAAAAAGTTATTTTTATAAAACGGTCACTATATCCCGACAGTGGTGCATGAGACAGGTAATCTGACAAAAAAAAATGTGCCTCTGGCATTTGATTAAAAATGAGAAAGTTTGTGACCCGGCAGTCATGTTGAGATCAAGTTGAGGAAATACCAAGCACCGCCCACCAGCCGGAGCACACTTTCTCATTTAACAGCTGAACAGTACACTACAAAATGTTTCTGAAAACATTTATGGCAAGAAATAGGCATTACAGTAACAGAACATTAATTCATATTTGATCAGCGCTGCCTAGTTTGACCGTCTGATCGGAGTTTGTGAGTGATTGGCAGCTGCCTGTTGAATGAACAGCCAATAGGAACGCTCTCTCTCTGAAATGACCTGTAATTGGCCAAAGTCTCCCAAAGCCTGAAAACAGAGCAATGAGGAGGTGCAAAAGTCTAGTTTTCTCTCAGAACACTTGAATTGCAAAGGTTATTATAATAATTTTTGCCTAATGATGCCAAAAACGTTCTGCCTACCCCGGTTTTCATTACATATTTCTCAACGTGCT
>CAKALG010044023.1:0-15796 GCA_916700815.1 Helicolenus hilgendorfi
GCGGCCAACACTGTTTTGAAAGACGGGCTTCACTAGATATAACTTTGCGGTTTTGGTGCTTCCGTGTAGTTTGTGTTGAAGTCTGAGTCTGAACAGCGTAGTCACACGCGAGCGCGAATATGCAAGCGCGCGTGGGACACCGACCCGGGTGATTTATACGCGTAAGAAGTTACAAACAGTCCCTTTAATTAAAATATCCACTAAATGTAGTAATTTTACATTGACAGAATATTTTGCTTGTGCTCTTTTCAAATAGATGAGCTGTGCCACAGTACACTGCAGGTTCTCACACACCTGTTTCCACCAACGGCTTCAGGAGGGGGTGCAGCAATCTCAACCCGATGCAGCGTGAAGTCCGCTATGTCATACCTACTGGACTTTGTACCGGTATGGTGTTTAGAGGAAAAGTTCATATTGTCCCTCATAATGCCCAGTCAACATCAATGGAATTGCTTTATAAACTGTTATGGGATCTGTCTTAAAGGGACTGTTTGCAACTTTTACACTGACTGAATAACAGACTGGATCTCGAACCCGGTATGAAGCGGATGTGACGTTGTGTGCGCTCACGAGTGTCGCTCCTCTCTTCCGCTCATATAAATGGATAGCTAACGATAGCTCACTGTTGGTTAGATATGGAGTCTGCTACCGCAAACAAACGACCAGCGTCCACCACAACTCAGACTCCAACACAAACTCCACGGAAGCACAAAAAAAACGAAGTCATATCTAGTGAAGCCCGTCTGGCAAAACAGGAAAGTGACCGACGTCGGACGAAAACTAGAATCAACATCGGCCGGTCCTTCGATTCATGGAGGGAACAACGTTCGGTTTTAGGTATCGAAAAGGACTCCGAGCTGGCCAAATTCCTACTGGACAGGTAAGCTAACATTACTGCCAAGCATGAGAAATATATCGTGATATTGTGGTTACAGCTGGCTAATGTTGATAACGTTAGCATAGTCGCTAACACGGACGAATTGCTAGCAAGCTAACGTAGCAAACTGCTGACTAGTCAACAACAAATGATGTAACGGTATAAAGCAAATGTGGAAATGTGTTTTCTACTAGCCACGAGCTATAACTATCTATAACGTCAGCTAAGTTGTGAGTAGCCTGGTTACACGGCACGTATCTGGTGTTAGTTGCTTTGTAACATCAGCTGATAAATTACAGAAAGCCAGCTGACTTACCAGCCTACTACAACCAGTGGGGGTTGACCTACGTGATGTTAGCCACTCAGATAAAGCCACCAGCTAGCTTATCTGTAATTGGGCTACACAGCATGGGTCTGGCTTTGTTTGCTTTTGAACATCAGGTAATCAAGTAATTAGCAAACGGAAAAGTAATTATTATCATGGTACCAAGGGTCCAAATAAAATTAAGGGTCATTACAGATAGTAGAGTCATTCTATATCTGATTGTAATTCACTTATTTTTTTAATTTCAGTTTTAAAAAGACAGCCACAGCTCTGGCAAGTCAGGGCCCAGTCACATTCACACCAGGCAAGCAACCAGGTCTTTAGAGCCACCCAGCATCAACAATTGGAGAGGAATCTGAAAGGTTAGTTGTTTTTTTATATTCAGTTTTGAAAAAGACGGTGTCAATGTCAATGTCAAAAGAATTGATGTGTCACAATTAACATAACATGTGTTGACCCAAATTCAACTCATTGATGTGTAGGATTTTAACACAGGTTGTGTTGATATTGACACATCCTTTCTCAGAGTGTAGTTAACTATAGGCATCCAAAGATTTATACTCAATTTATCTTTACAGCGGACGGCTGGTTACTTCTGGCAGGGCCTTAGATTCATCCAGTAATAATTGGCAATCAGCTGTTTCCTATGGAGCTACAGTGGCATTTCTCCTGCCTCAACTTGAAGAGCACACACTGGTGCTGTTTTCACTGTCCCCAATTCTTCCTACACACAGCAGCTTTCTTGCCTCTTCTACTTTTTCTCCTCATCTTCTTCTCATTATTTCTTTAAGCATGTCATACTGTGTAAGTCATAACCAGCTGTGGTTTTATTGCAATTATTGTACTTGGGCTATGCATCTTCTGTAGTAGGTCTATAATACTCCAATAATATTCACTTGAACATTATAGGGTTATGGTGGTGTGTTTAAGTGTTGCTAGTTAAAGTGCTTTCCTGTGTTATTTGTAGCCTATAGTGAGGGTATCATTCAGGTTTTAGGAGCAGTGTCCCAGTCAGGATACTCCGACATTGAATAAAAGATACTAGGAGACATTGGGTTTTGGGAGTATTACCCCAAGAAAATTTGAAGGAAACTATGCAATTTTAAATTATTTTGGCCCATTAGTATTACCAGTTAAATGATTATTTTATTATTTACACATATCACAGCCTTCATCTGAACTTTACATTTTTCTAGAAATGTTTGCCCTAAAAGAGCAGATTCACAAAACTTTTAAATAATGTATCATTTATTATATTTGTTCACAAATTTATGATGAACAGTATTCATCATACTAAATAATAATTTTACAAATAGGAAGTGAACATTGTATTGATAAATTACAGTCCATTTTCTTTACTCCTTCCCCCTCAAACCTCATCACCGCTAGGGATGGGCAATATGACGATATATATATCTATCTACTGTATATATAGATAGATATATCGTATATATATCTATAGATATATCGTTTCTATTGCGATATAGGTTACATTTATTTGTTTTTCCTCTATAATTTCACTTAAAATTATGTTTATTTTGCACTTAAGTTCTTAAAATAAGAAAATACTCTGTGCTTTTCATTTGTCAAGTTTAATGCACACAGGAGTTTACAAAAATAGGTTTACCATGTGGTTATTTTAAAAAGATATTTATTTATTTATCCTGTTTATTCCTCCTACTCCCACTAGCCTTCCCATTCCTTTATCACTCCTCACTCAACTCCATGCTGTTGTAGCTGCCTTCGAAGTTTGTCTACTTCCTTTTCCACCATGGTGCAGCAATCAGCAAGAGGTAGCGTGAAAGTATTGTATCGGCGTCCCTTCACCGGCCACCAGCCAATGCTCCCACACTCTACTCTCCAGCGATTACCGAAACCACAGGCTGTTATTTAAGTCAATTTCATTTGTATAGCCACATAAGACAAATCACTTGTTTCGGGGGGCTTTACAATCTGTACAGCAAAAGACACCCTCTGTCCTTTACAGTACGACCCTCTCATCGGATGAGAAAAAACTCAACCAGAAAAACCCTTTTGACAGGGTCAAAATGGAAGAAACCTCAGGAAGAGCAACAGAGGAGGGATCCCTCTTCCAGGACGGACAGACGGATAATATGTGTCGGATGGAGTGGTTGTGGAGTGGTTCTTCAGGAAAAATGGCTAATCAGTCTGATTATTGTCGAGGCCTATTGAAGGAGGCTGGGTCACGCGTCATCATCGCGTCATATCTTTGGGGTACAACACATGCGCAGTAAAATCTGGTCTGCACTCGCCGAAATTGAACCAATCGCAACGCACGACCGCAGCTTCAGTTACACTGTGCATGTGTTATACCCCAAGACCCGTGTCTGCCCGTGTCCCAGCCTCCTTCAATAGGCCTTGATTATTGTGACTCCAAGTCACAGACGTGTAGCTTCTGGTAGTAGCTTTCTTCCTGGACTATATTTTGGAAGGCTGTTGAGAAAAGGTTGTGGAAATGTTGGTGTCATTAATGACATTTGATTGACAGACATGGCATTAACGTTTTTAAATTATTCAAAAAATGCAGCACAACTTTCAAATACAGCGTCACATGTAAAGTTGTACTCATTCTAGTTTGCATACCTTAGTAGGAGTAGGAGTTCTTCTATGACAGGCGTTTATGGTCCCCTTTCGTCTCAGCCGTTCACCGGTCAGTGACTCTTATCGGGGGACTCACTGCTTTATTCATCGCTGTTCTGTGGCACAGAGAAGCAGCACAAATCTTTCCTATTCAAGGTGGACAAGAATCTTCGAATTCTCGTCTTCTCATTCGTCTTGGGCTCAGAGACCTCTGCAAATTACAAGTATAGTCGGTGTTTTAATCGTGAAGTCATGAATCATGAAGGAATTACTGTAAATGGAGAGTGGAACGAGGGGTGGAGGTGAATATTTCCTACCAGGTGTGTGAAAGCATTCTGGTCTGTTTTGAGGAGCCAATGGGATGATCACCCTGTCCAAGTCCTCAGGTGGGCTGTCTTTTTTACTACGCAAAGTAATACGCTGTAATACGCTGCTAGCATCCTCAGCCTTTGGAGAGTTATATTCCTCAGCCTTTGGAGAGTTGTATTTCTCATCCTTTGGAGAGTTGTATTCCTCAGCCTTTGGAGAGTTGTATTCCTCAGCCTTTGGAGAGTTGTATTTCTCATCCTTTGGAGAGTTGCATTTCTCATCCTTTGGAGAGTTGGAATCCTCAACCCTTGGAGAGTGGGATTTCTTCTCCACAGCCTGGGAACTATATAAACACACACATGCACAGAGTCATTGTTGGTCCATAATAGAACAAAAAAGCATTGCCTGTCCAGATTAGAGGAAAATAGGGACATTATCTTTTTGATGGCAAGGGCGCGCCTGCCGTTACGTCTTTTGATAGCACCTATAATAGTTCAATGAGGAGAATGGATATTTGCTATATGTCTATTGTGGGGTATTTTGCTGGCAAACAGCAGGAATTTCCTAATAAATGCTATTACAGGTGATTGAGAGGGGGGGCCTCCGAGTTCTCGTGCCATGCTGCCCATTTGTCGTCTGAGACACTGTTACCATTACCTGCCAATTCTCACATATTGCAAGTGTTGTGGTAATGAGTATATAATATAAATGGACTTCTAAAAAAAAGTCTCCTTGTACTTGTGTATTGTAGCAAGTTGCGCTAAATCCACATTCGGTAAATGTCCAGCTGTGAAGTTCATACGACATGTTAAAGGTGCAGTGTGTAGGATCTGGCGGCATCTAGCAGCGAGTTTGCAGATTGCATAATAAAAATAATGTAGCGCAGTAAAAAGTGTATCCCCCTCTGAATTGTAGTAAGTAAGTAAAAGTGTGTAAATGTTTTACCTCAACCTGCAATAATCTCAATAAATCGATTCTGCATTCACATGTAGAATCGAGTAGTATTGACGAATCACGTTCGAGCAGGCTTTGGTTGAATGAAGGTAAACAGTCCGTGTGGAGAGCAAAAGAGGCGGAATGCATTGGCCGAAATGCAATCTGGGAACCCGCCAGCTATCGTTTGACGATGATTCAGCTTTTTATTGGTATAAAATTAGCTTGTAAACTGACTACTTGTGAAACAATCCGGTCGTACACGTTGTCTCTCAGCTCCAGTCTCGCATCTCAAGTTGCTAATCGGACAGTAAACAATGAGCAGCGCACGGAAAAGGAAGTCTTGGCTTGGATTTACTCTCTTTTAACTCTCCTAGAGGAAATATCGGGCTCCTTAGCAGCTAAATGTTCCACTATGTTCACCAGCTACTCTACTCTACAACTAACTGTGTAACTGAGCAGGTAGTGTACAGTTCTGCCTGCTGCGGTCAAAAACGATGCTATGAGTGGTGAGAGTGAACCAAAACAGTTAAGTTGTGGGTCGGACAGCTAAACAAACTTTTAGAGTCAGAAGCATGCTGAGTCGAGAACAAGTGTTTCAAACTGATAGTACAAAAATATGCCCTTACTACCACACAATCCAAAACAAAAATATAAATCATCACGTACCAGACATCAACCTTGGTCTCTGGAGGGCTCTTTTTGACCTCAACGACTGTGGACATTGTGCTGCCAATGGATAAATGTACACTTTAATTATCTTGTTCAAATTACACACGATTCACATTACACCGGCCAGTAAAATAATCTACTATTCCTACATGTGTCTAATAACCTTTGTGCCAGGAAGAGGCCTAATATCATACAGCCACACTTACCACCCTTTGTTGACGTAGCTCCCCGTTATGAATGGATGTGCCAGGATTTTGTTTGGGGTAATCCTCTTCGTGGGATCCATCTGAAGCATTTTGTCCATCAGGTCAAAACAAGCGCTCCTATCAGCCTCTTCTGCCTTGTTTCCTTGGAGTATGTTCCTCTAAATTGAGTAAAAATTAACATTAGACAAAATAACCCTCCTGGCTCATGAAAATTGTGAGATTTATTTTGTGGGCTCCTCTGCAAGCAGCATCTACTTGACAACCTACCGCTGTCAGCTGATTCAGAGAGAGAGCCAGGTATGCCCTGTGTTCTTCTGTTCTCTGGCAGGTTTCCTTGGAAAACTGTTCTGGCGTCTAAAAGAAAACAAAATCTACCTGATTCATCTCTTCATCAGAGTTACCGCTTTTATACTAACGGAAAATGTTCTTATACAGGATAGTTCATGTTTGGCTAGTGAAGTTAAAGGAGGTTGTGATACTATACCTTCATTGTCCATTCCGTGTTCTTGAGGAAATTGGCTCTTCCTCGGTAGTAGAGCTTCGTCCTTCTCCCAGCCTTCACAATTTTCTTCGGAACTTCACCCAGAAGGTCGGTGATGTAACGCAGCTGGAAACAAAACACAGCAAAACATTATTATTGACTACTCTATAAATGTTAAACAATGCCCGATAGCTTATGGATTCCAATGTTGGGTGGGCTGTCTGTCTGTTGGTCAGTCGGTTGGTCCACCACTTTAGTCCTGTCTGAAATATCTCAACATGAATGATTGACATAAAATTTATTGTAGACATCCGCCCAAACTATGAACACTACCGGCTTTGGTGATCCTCTGACTTTTCTTCTAGCGCCACCGTGACGCTGACATTTGTGTCTTTGAGTGAAATGTCTCAACAACTACCGGATTGATTGCTATATTCATGTTGCCCTCAAGATCGTAATCACTTTGATAATCCTTTCTCTTTTAATCTAGCGCCACCATCAGGTCAACAATTTAATTTGTCCAATACCTTGGTTCATGACTAAATACTTGTACTTTGTGTTTAGTGCTAATTAGCAAATATTAGCATGCTAACACGCTAACTAAGATGGTGAACATAGTAAACATTAAACCTGCTAAGCATTAGCATTTTAGCATTTAGCTCCAAGCAGCAATGTGCTTAAGCACAGTCTTGCAGAGCCACTATCTGTAGAGTAGTTGTCTTCTTAGCACTTTGTTTGGTGCGACTCCACTTAAAGAAGCCAACGTATTAAAAAATGACGAACCTTTTAATATTAGTATATGTCAAAAGAAATATTACTACATACATTAAGAAGATATAGAAATGAAACAGCAATAATACTTACCACATCATACTCATGAACCCCCGGGAAAAGTGAAAAGCCGAGGGAGAGCTTGGCCATTATTGTGCCGAGAGCCCAGACGTCAATGGCCTCAGAGAATGGGTAGCCCAGAATGGCTTCAGGAGACCTGCATGTGGAAGAACAGCAACACATAAAATGAAGAACACTGTCATGTTTAAAAGTATAAAAATACAACTCTGGCCATTGCATAAATTGCCCCAAAATAAGAATGCACAGCATCAATATAAGGATGCCACGTGGGCCCTTGAATTCAACAATTTCTCTCGCGCTTATAGAAAGCTTTTCAAGCAACTCTGTTCAATGAGGCTTAGCACGATGTTTCTTTATCTAAAAAGCTGAAACATGATACCGGGGATATTGGGGTTTTCTGACCATAATCCAAGCTCAATAGCTATATAGCACTGTGGTGTACAGTAAAACAAATTTGGCCAAGAAATTATGACAATTATTTTGTTTACATGCAATGACACTGATGAGAGTTTGGAAGTGCACCAAACTAAGGTATCAAGTTTCATTCTTTTTAAAAAGAGCAATGAAAAAACCTAAGGGAAAATACTACATACAGAAGAAAATATTAGAAATACATTCCAGCAGAGTGATGTACATTAATATCAATAAATGGCAGGAAACTTGAATCCAAGCAATTCTAATACAAAGGTCTCACCTGTGCAGCAAAGGCTGAACACCTTGTCCTGGCCAGGCTTCGGATTTCTGCAGAGTCAAGCCAAAGTCAATGAGCTTCACCCTGAATGGCTGCGTCTCGTGATCGACCAGCATGATGTTGTCCATCTTCACATCTGTATGGATCAGACTGACACTCCTCATGGCCTTCAATGCTGTGGCCAACTGCAAGTGAAGTCAGTCAGAGAATATATGTAAATAAGGATGTGCCACAGTGGAAAATCGATAGAGCTTCAAATTCTATCTACTATCTGGTATACTTACATCTTTGGTGATGGTCCTTATGCCATCCAATGGCAAAGGAGCCCATTTTCTGCGAGCCATGAACCGATAGAGGCTGATGTCCAGCATCTCAAACACAATGTAGGCACTTTCTTTGTCGTGGTACCACTCAAAGCATTTGACGATCCTGGACTCATCGGGGTCCAAACATCGGAGCTTTTCCAAGATGAACATCTGGGGATAAATGACAAGTTTGAAACAGTCATCAACAGTTTATGTGATTGCACATATTCATAATGTCTCAAGCAATGTCATTAGTAAAATAAAAAAAAAAGATCATCAAAAGGTAGCTCACCTCCCTTCGGTCGTAGTGCTTTGATAATCTTGTTTTTTTTAAGAATTTCACAGCCACAACTTCGTCGGTGTCCCGTTTGTAACATCCTACGACCTTTCCGTAGCTTCCCTCTCCCAGGACATCAAGGATTTCGTAGTTGTCTGAGATTGATGTCTTGACGTCAGTTGCCATTTCTGCAAATAAAGCTGAAAGCAAAGTGTGAATATGTTATTTCCAATGGCCATAATTTAATGTTTGCCTGCCTCAATAAGTGTTTTAATTAGTATTTTAAAGCCCCACTTTAATGATTTTAATCAGATTACCCAGTGTTTGCACAGACAAAGACTTTTCCAGCTTGTTTTGATATCCACCAAAGAACATTTTGAATTGAGGTGAACAATACACTGTACTTAAATTATAGAGGTAATTTACAAGAAGCCACCTGATGTTCCTTCCCCCTTGACTTCTTGTTAATTAAAACACTTCAGTTATATATATACAATAAGATACTTATGTTGTATATTTCACTCGTCTTTCCACAAAGTAGGGCTGATCGATATTTCGATTTGATAATCCAACGTCTTTAAATGGAATCGCATCGTGATTAAATCATGCATTGATATGTCATGATTTACAATTACGTTGTCCAAACGGATAATAACGAGCACATACTAACTTCAGTTTCTCAGAAAATCTGAATTGATAAGAATTCTGCTATTGGGAATACCTCAGTGTACTTAAATCAAACTATTGGGTAACACTTTATAACCATTTATAAATGGTAAATTGATAGTTTTAGTTCATAGTTATTTTACTGTTAACAAACCATGACATTATTATTAATATTTACTAATGTGTAAATATTAGTTATTAATGCTAGTGTTATTTTAACAGTTAATTGTTGCACACATTATGACATATATATACTATATTAAGGTAAACCTTGAAGAAATTATTTGTAAACATCTCTAAACATTGCATAGATAGATGGACCAAATATTTTGTAAATGGTGAATAATTGTTTTTTAAATCATCTATAAAGATTATTTGAATGGCTGTTATAAAGTTGCAACTGATGATTATAATGCCTTGTTAAATGGTTAATAAGACTTTGTAAAGCATCTATAAATATTACTTAGATAGATAGTTAATACTTTGTCAATGGTTAATAATTGGTTTCTGGCCCATCTATATGTAATGTTTAAAGATATTTTATGAACAAATTCTTAAAAGTTTCCAAATCAATTGGTAATCATTAACGAATATAGTACTTTATATAAAATGTGTGCAACAATAAACTGTTAATAAATACTTTACTAATTTAATCAGAAGGTAATTGTTATTGTCTCCTATCAGCTATGATACAATATCAAATTTAGAAACTAATTATTTAATGTTATGCAAAATAATAATAAAGGATCAGAAAATATAGCATTACTAATAATTAGTAAACAATAATTATCATTTCATTGTTTTTTTTAACAGTAAAACAACTATTAAGTAAGTTTAATGAACTACCAATTTACCATTTATAAATGATGGTTATTATAAAGTGTTACCTGAAAAAATACTTAATTTACACAGGAGTATACAAAAAATAGGCTTTATATATAAACTATTTATTGAATTACCCTAAAATGTGCTTTATCGTGATATATATCGTTATTGAGATATTAAATCACCTATATTGGGATAGAAGATTTTGGCCATATTTATTTATTTATTTATTTATTTGACCTGTATTTAACCAGATAAAATCAATTGAGAACCAATTGTCATTTACAATTAATATCGCCCAGCCCAAAAGTTACAGATTCACTTGACCCCAGAGACTCAGAGAGAAAATAAAATAGTGACTTACCTGTTATCACCTACAGAGGTTCTCCTGATCAGTTCAGTTGTTAGAGTGATTTCAGCTGTCTACAGTCCACATTCGTCCACATTCGTCCACATTCGTCTACAGTCCACATTCGTCTATTGGCACATTCCATGTGGAATGTGTGTTTGTGAAATCACAGCCAACTAACAATTATCATTCTAGAATGTTGATGATGTCAGAAATTAATTGGAACTACAGATGACGCTTTAAACAAAAATGTTTTTAGAGACCATTTTGTGTGTTGTCATGACCAAGTCACGGTGTTAGCTGGAGAAAAAAACAGGAAAGACTGAGGCAAGGCCTATTGAAAGAGGCTTTTACACGGTTTTGAGCGCAAGGGTATGACACATGCGCAGTGGAACTGGAGCTGCGGTCGTGCTTTGCTATTGGCTCATTTTCGGCGAGTGTAGATGAGATTTTACTGCGCATGTGTCATACCCCATTTCCCAAAATCTGTGTACCAGTCTCTTGCAATAGACCTTGACTTGAGGCTAACATAAGCAGAGGGCAAAGGTTACACATTGAAAATGTTTTCTTGCTCTGTTGTTTGGGTGCCAGAATCCAGATATCACATACATCTTAGAATGCAAACTGTGATTCAAAACAAAGCTCAACTTTGGGCGCTGCACGCTGTGATGTGCACTGAACCATCGGTGAGCAAAGCTCAAACTGCGCTTTGTCGCGACTCACGAGCATACACAGCTCTCATTTGATGTAGATCTATTGTCACCCATGTGGAAACGGTAGGGCTTATTCAGCGTCAGAAATGGGTTGAGATAACGAATGGGAAAAAAAGTGTGAAAATTTGCCATAAATCGGGAGAATTGTGACCCCAGGAGGAAACCGGGAGAGGACAATGAAATCCGGGAGCCTCCCGGGAAAATCTGGAGGGTTGTCAAGTATACTTGCTAGTCAATGTTAACTAACATGTTCATAAATCTTTTCTGCCTCCATAAAGATAAATGATGCTGTGACACATATACAGTATACGATCATTGTTACTATAAACAATAAACAATGATTGGCCTGAATAAAAAAAAAGTTTAAATTGGTCAAATGTTTGTATATATAGTATGTCACATATAATATAACATTTTTTCACACAAACATAATTGCATATCATAGGGCCTTTCCCATTTCTGAGTTTATACGGCTCTATTCCTCTCCTCGACTCTTCTTCTCGCGTCTTAGTCCCGCCCACGGGAGATTCGGAAGAGACACAAGGAGAGAGGAATTAATATGTTTTAAGAGAAATGAGACATGCTTTCCTCTCAAGCGTCACATGAAGCGACGTCCGTTTCTGATGACAGCAGCAGCTGATCTCAGCTGTCAGTTGGCTTTAACAGCTGTTTATTTCTGAACTGATCTAAAATACTAATAAAGACACTCAGTTATTATCTTCTCTGTAGCCTGTTATCTGTTTAACAAACACCTGCACATGAATAACAGCTGCAGTCTGTATTTATACTGTGGACTGAGTCCTGCTTACAGGACCAGGAACCATTTCATCATAATGCCTTTATATTAGTTATTCATTATTAGCGTCTGTATATATTGATATTCTGACACTGGAAATGATTTATTAGGCTAAATGTTCAGGGAAAATTGAAATGATGCAACTCCTATCAAACCCGACAATCAGGAATTATCAGCCTCACATGTGACTGAATGGAAATAAAAAATAAATTATGTAAAAGGTGTAAAAGACAGACCCTCCTTCTCTCTCTGACTTTCTTTTTTTCTGAGATTGATTTCTGGGTCACAAGCCCGAGGAGCAAGGAGACGAGGAGGCAAAAAATCAGGAATTGAGATGCCACCTATAGTAGCTTCACTGTGTTTACAGTTGTTTTTTGCACTGCCAGTCTGTTGCCACTAGATGTCACTAAACACCTTTGAGTTAACAAGAGAATGTTGAGGGTAGAACTTGTGATTTCCCATGACCATGTAAATGTTGGATATTCAGTTAAAACTGACTTCTATATTTAGTTGGTGCACTATAATGTAAACTGTTATCTTTCAGTAGATCAAAACAAACCATAGACCAGACACAGTGGATACCAAAGCAATCAGATTCCTTCTTCAGAATGCTTTAGTTTTTCTAACATTGTGAATTCAAAGAGAATTTAATTGGTACAGAAAAATCTCTCAATATAATTGCTTCCAGTTAGGTTGAATTTCCCTCAGCAGCATACAGTATAACCACAGCACAGAGAAGGAGACATTATATTGTGAGATTGCATTGTTTTATCAAACCACAAAGAAAGGAAGCGAAGAGAAAAATATTTCATTTTGACAATCTGTGAGAGAGCTGTCAGTGTTCAAGAGTCTAATATATGTTTGAATTAAATCATTTGCATTTGATTGTTTGATGTTTTGTGTAGGTTAGGGGTCAAGGTTATGCATGCAGTGGATACAGTCCATGAGCATTCACACATTTATATGTAACAAGAGAAATGGAGTGATCAAATAAACAGTCTGTATCATTATATCATGAGCATAAAGTTATTGCTCCTATAAGAGTCAGACCAAAACCAGCATCCAGCTAATCTACTTTAAGGCATTTGCTCCTCCAGCAACCTCATCTCCACAAAACAAACACCTCCTCTCTTCGCCCTGTTTGTGTTAGATGCTGAGTGGCTTTGGCAGGGCACTTTGCTCCGCTGAGAGTTGAAAGGACCAGCGCTGCAAAAAAAACAAGAATATTCTTTCCCCTGATCGAACAGAGATGTGTTTTCAGTTCTTTCTTTTTTTATAAGAAACTAGATAATTAGCACGTTGCCTCTGTTGGATTTACAGGCAGATGAAATTTCAAAATGTTTATCATTGCATCAATCCATAAAGAGTGAAAGCAGATGTTTTTTTGTCTTATGATTTGTCCATTAATACAAAGTGAACTAAAAAGGGAATGGTAATGGAAAGAGCATGCAATTTGATTGATAGAGGGATGCGATGCAACCATTAGACACAGGACTAAAAAGCTTTACAAATGGTGCCTTCAAATGGGGCCGTGTTTACAGTGTTCAGGAGAAGAATCCATATGAACACCCCCTTCTTATCTTATTCACGCCCTCTTAAGTGGAACGTTCTGAAAGCTCACAGTTCACGAGCTGTGACGTGTTTGTTGATGCTGTCAGAAATGGCGGAGGCCATGGAAGTTCATTTTTCGGTGCATGATAAGTTAATACATTGTAATTTTAGTAATATATTGTTTTTCTTTGTAATTGTATATGTCTGAGGAAAATGTTGATATTCCCAACTGACTAATCTCTTTCCTCTGTCATTTACATTTACTACATTATGTTACCCACATGCTATAGCTTGCTAAAGTGTTAGCCTTTCTGGCTTCCAGACGCCGGCAGTAACGTTAATATTGCTGTTGCTTAGCAACTTCCCATGTTGTAAACACAAGCTCACAAGTTTCATTTGAAGGCACCAATACACACAAAACACCAATTTTTGGATTTTGTGATTTTAGTGAAATTCTCACATTGATGAACCAACCTAACTCCATTTGTCATATATTTGTAGCAAGCTAACAGACACAGCAAATCTGACCCTGGCTCTTCCAAACATAAGTCAGTCATCCAAAAGTGAAAAAAAACCAAGCAACCCAGAGCTCATCTCTGGGTTGCTTGGTCACTTCTTCGTTTACAATGGTTTTGACCCTTTCACTATGCAGCACTGTCATATTGTGCTGCCACTGACAGAGCACTTTGATCCAAATATAAGAATTTGGCACAGCCATATAAACCAGCAAGTGAACAGACCCTCCTTGTGCACTTGTGTGGATAGTTTATGGAGATAGAGAGGTGAAGTCCTGCCCCTTCCTGTGGACCATCATGGGACCTTATTTTTGAAAAAATATGTACGGTAGTCAAGGGTGAGAGACAAATATTTTTTTGATCCCATTTGAATTGCGCCATGAATCACACATAGGATGTTCGTCAATTTAAAACCTAATTTTGCAATTCAAGAAAGTCGCAGTTTGTCGTAGTATAATTTAGTTATGTGTGAAACCGCTCAGTGAACTACATTAAAGCGTTCCTTAGCTATTTTCCCAAGCCCCCAGGAACAGTACTTTTCTACTCGGAAGTCGAGCCATTTTGGCATTGTGTGCCATTGAGCAACATTCATAGGAATGAATGAGGCCTCGCCTCCAACGCTGTATCCAGTTCTCTTTATACAGCCATGGTCTCGCATAATAAACGTCACCAACATTAGCTAGCTAGCTAACTTAGCTATGTTCCAAACACAAATTAAACATTATCTTACCTGATGTGTTTTATCCAGAGACATATGAAACAAACAGACATCGTAGCTTCAGAGAAAAGAGACGTTAATATGCGCCTTTTGGTTGTGTAGTCTTTCTAATTACATATTTTCAGTCTTATACTTCAACAGTTTTACAACAAATTTGACTTTCTTGACTTGCAAAATTATCTTTTAAATCGACAAACTCCATATGTGTTATTCATGGCGTAATCAAAAATATTTGTCACTCTCACTCGCAAACTCCGATCAAACGGTCAAACTAGGCAGTGCTGATTAAATATTAATCAATATTATGTTACTGTAATGCCTATTTCTCATCTCAAATGTTCTCAGAAACATCTTGTAGTGTACTGTTTGGCTGTAAAATGAGAAAGTTTGTGACCCAACAGCCATATTGAGATCTGTTGAGGAAATACCAAGCACCGCCCAGCAGCCAGACCACAGCCAATAGGAACGCTCTCTCTCTGAAATGACCTGAAAGTCTCCCATCACGGGGTACATTTTTTAAAACCCTGAAAACAGAGCCATGAGGAGGTGCTGAAGTCTAGTTTTCTCTCCGAACACTTGAATTACAAAATGCTGAAAGGTTATTATGGAATATTTTGCCCAATGGTGCCAAAACATTTCTGCCCACTGCAGGTTTAAAAGTACAAAAACACTCCATCTCCCTCCCACTGCAGTGTAGTGCAATGTGGGCGTGATTGACAAGAAAAAGCAGCAACGCCTCCTTTTACCATCCGCTCTCCTCATTGGCTGGAGAGAGGAAGTCATAATTTGGGGCTCTCCCCATTATTGAAACTGTCATATTATTTTAGAAATTGTCAATAGCTATAATGAAAAAACATTTTTTCCACAGACTCAAATATGATCCACATCCAACTTTAATGATAAAAAAACAACATAAAAATGCAAATGACCCACTCCAACCCCCCCTGCAGATGCTGACACATCTGGCAATGCTCCCCTATAAGCTCTAATGTTGGGAGGGGGAATTTGAAAAGTCTTTCGCATCCAAGTTGCATTCATGGTTTGTTTTGATCTCAGTTTCCTATTTCTGTCGTCCATTGAAGAGAAATCTCTGGGCCATCCCACAAACCACCCACCCACCCCCCTGATGCGCGT
>CAKALG010044031.1:7760-18413 GCA_916700815.1 Helicolenus hilgendorfi
CACTTGTTATAATAATGTGAAAAATAAACATCTTATATTTTAGAATCAACCACTTTTTCCTCAATATCTTAACAATAACTGCACATTCTGGTCAGTGAGGTCCACTAGAGATGTCAAAAAGAGTTGAAATCACTCTCTAGTAAACACTGCTGGCTAAACATGAAATGACAAGAACAACATCTTTCAGATTTAAAAAACCTGAAGAGGAACTCAGCGTGTCATCTCACCTGCAGCTCGAGGCATCGGAGTTCAGACGATTCAACGGCCTTCTTCAGTTTAGAGATATCATTTTGCAACTCATTCTGTAAGATCACACAAACACGGTATAAATAAAAGCCAAACCCAGTACATGTAACTCTACTGTTCTTGGAGCCAAGCGCTATATGTGTGGAGTCTAAATGGAATAAATTCTCCTCACCTCGTGCTCTTTCTGGAACTCCTCCTCCAGAGATTTGAACTCGTCTGTCTCCCTCTTCTCCTCCATCTCCTTTGACAGAGCTTCCGTCTCTCTCTCCAGACATTTATTCTGCTCTATGAACATCCCGAGCTCCTGCTTCAGATAGTCTCGCTCAACAACCACTACGTCCTATAAAAAAAAAAAAAAAATCAAATTTGATACATTTAAGCACTTGAAATGCATTGCCCTAATGTTCACTGTTTCCATCACGAGTAGCTTGAATACATGCGGATAGTTCCCCTCTTTTATGCGATTCTAAATGTAGAAACACTGGTAACTGCTCAAGCGACCTTATAATTTAATAAACCCTGAATGTTTTAGCAGCATGTTGTACTAGTGTCTCTGTAAAAATTTTCTCCTAAGGGTCTAGGGGGTCTCCGCACTACATTAAACATGCTTCTGGTTTATTTAATACATTGTAAGGGAAACAGAACCGTTGGGTCACTGACTGAAAATAACATTTCATACGTACAGAAGATACAAGGATAACAGGATATTCTCTGCTTTTAGATGCAAAACAAGCTCAGTTGTGGGATGAGTTAGTCACAGCAGAGACGCTCCATCAAGCATTACCTTCTCTGTAGCCAGAGTTTCACACAGCTGGATGGTCTCTGCAAACTCTTTTCTCATCTGGAAAACAAAGGTATGAAGATTAGTACTAAAAGCAGCTAACACAATGAACAGTGTGCATAAAGTGCTACTCTCATGTTTAATTGAGAATTTCTCCTCTTAACTTGGAGGCCAGAGAGCAGGTATATATATATATTTCAACACAGCACACCTGTTCATCAGTTCCACTCTGAGTGTGGCTCTGTTCTTCCAGCTGTCTCTCCAGGTCTGCCACCCTGAAGCCCAAGATCTCCACCTTTTCCAGGGCTTCCTGTTTCTGCTGGACCTCTGTCTGCAGACGCAGCTCCAGCTCTGCCGCCCCCTGTTCGGCTGGCTGTATTTTCTCCAGTGCTTGCTGTTCCTGCTGGACCTCTGTCTGTAGCTCAAGCTCTGAAACCCTCTGTTCTGCTATCTGTATTTTCTCCAAGGCTTCCTGTTTCTGCTCGACCTCTGTCTGCAGATGCAGCTCCAGCTCTGAAACCCGTTGTTCTGCTATCTGTATTTTCTCCAAGGCTTCCTGTCTCTGCTGGATCTCTGTCTGCAGATGCAGCTCCAGCTCTGACACCCTCTGTTCTGCTATCTGTATTTTCTCCAGTGCTTGCTGTTCCTGCTGGACTTCTGTCTGCAGATGCAGCTCCAGCTCTGCCACCCTCTGTATTTTCCCCAGGGCTTCCTGTTTCTGCTGGACCTCTGTCTGCAGATGCAGCTCCAGCTCTGCCGCCCTATGCTCTGCTGTCTGCATTTTCTCCAGGGCTTCCTGTCTCTGCAGGACCTCTGTCTGCAGATGCAGCTCCAGCTCTGCCACTCTGCCGTCTAATGTTTCGGTCTTTCTCACGGCCTCCTCTTTATGTTGAATCTCCATCTCCAGCTGTAGCTCCAGGTTGGACACTTTCCCTGAAAGCTCACGCATACGGTCTGGAGACACAAAGTCTTTGGGACTGGAAAAAAAAGATAAAACATACAGATGACTAATGTGTTCAACGATTGTGAACAACCTACAGTACAACCAATCAAAGACCAGGGTTTTGCGCCACATACAGTAGCCTTAAGGCTGCATTCACACCAGATCAGTCTGTCAAATGTGTTTGGGCTGCGACGGCGGCAAGGGGTGCTGAAAAATAATGCAGTGGCCTGCGGAAAAGTAGAAACAGAATCGACTTTTGGAGAAACGCCACCAAACGTCACACTGCAGTGGCCAAATCGCGTAACCGTCGATCCAGAGCTGTACAACCCCAAAGCTGCAGGATCCCCAAAGTGAGAGTAAGTCCAAGCAAATCCCAGATTAAACGCAATGTTAAATCCGATGAGAAATGTCGGACAGAAAGCTAACCTGCTCCCGTGATCACATTTTTGACTCCACACATAAAAAAACGACACCAATGCGTTCGGCAGAGTCTCTTCTCTCTGATGATAATAATATGTTGGCGATTGGACTCACAGTTTTTGACTAGAAAAGCAGGGATTTGACATGTAGATTTATAAATACTAATACCAAATACTACTTTATGTCTAACAACTTACAGTTTTAAAAGGTTTATTCATCCTTTCCAGAGGAAAACCAAGCTCTAATTCATGACATAGTTCTCACACATCACGCTGTCCTGGATGAATTTGCCGTCTTTCAAGGGAAAACTCATATAACTGATAAAGACATTCACCTCTCCCCAAAGCTCCGAACAGTCACCGAACTCTGACTCATCTCCATTTCATCTTGAGGCTCGTCGGGAATCTCCCATTGAGAGTCAAAGTCCTCATCATCTGTTAAAAACATACCATGTATACATTAAACTATTTATCAGTGAGTGTGCAGTCCATTCATGACATTAGTATTATATGGTGAATTACGATTTCTTTGATTTTTTTTATTTAATGTACTCCCTCCTTACCCTCATTTAGCTCCATCAGACAGGAGCGATCTGCTTTCCTCTTCCGAGTGCAAGATTCTGCAAAGCTAAGGTCAGACGAGCCTCCGTCACATGCGGACAGAGGGGCGAGTCTGAGCATCTTTCCTCCCCACGTTTCCCTGCGTTTTGGCATCTTAAAAAAAAACAGGACAAGAGTCGTTATGGCTATGATACCGAAGAGAAAGCTATACCCTCAACTACAGCGTTATTTACCTTTCGGACAGGAACCAGGTTGGAGCTGGTGACCAGCAGTTTGGTCAGGTTTCTGATGCGGTCCTGTTGTTCTCTCTGGAGCTGATCCTTTTCTTGGAGCAGCTGGGAGAGAACCTTCTTCTCCGTATCTGTGGTATGTGTGACTGAAGAAACCTGTAGGGAAGGTCATCCACAGGTCAGTGGGTAGGAAATGCTGTTATAATGGGACTTGCAGTGATCAGCACATCAGAACAGATTATGACTGAAGAAAAAAAAAAAAAAAGAATGATGACACTTGCCTCGTGAAGTCGTCGCTTGAGGTCTACAATTTCATTGCGATACCTTTTGAGCAGAGCCCCGTCGTCGGACACCTCTGTCACGTGAGGGTCGTTCTTCATTTTTTTTGCAGTGCTGGCAAACTAATACAAAGAAACATCTGTGTGAAACATCATCTGCTTTGATTTATCGGTCTCGCGTTCGCTCCGATAGTTCACGTTTTAAATGATCATACGCACCATGGAAATGTACCATACCATTTAGTATTACAATATGATTTAATGTTAAGACGTCACGGTACTGCCGAGATACTAGGTGTGCAGAACAGAAATCTACATGTTTCGCCAACCTGCAGAGTGCCGAGGGTCTCCTCTAGAACGACAGGGGTGATGGTGCAGATGATGACTGTTTTAGCGTTCCCACCCAAGGAGTTCTGCAGGATGCGGGTGAGCTTACTGTCTCTGTAGTTGGTGAAACCTCTGATATGAGAGAGAAAATGGTGTTTAGCAAATGTCTATGGAGTTAGATAGGTCTCTATTAATGAATGCATAGCACACAGAAGGATTCCCACATGTATTTTGTAGGGCTGTCAATGGATTAAAATATTTAATCGCAAATTAATCACTTTTTATCAGTTCAAAATGCACCGTAAAATGGAGATTTGTCAAGTATTTAATACTCTTATCAACATGGGAGTGGGCAAATATGTTGCTTTATGCAAATGTATGTATATATTTATTATTGGAAATCAATTACCAACACAGAACAATGACAAATATTGCCCAGAAACCCTCATAGGTACTGCATTTAGCATAAAACATTGATGATGATGACGATATCCTAGTGGTACAGAGTACAACCCACGCAGTTATTGGATGTATGATGAATAAATCAGAGAAATGATCACTTGTGTTAACACTAGTCTATTGTTTACTCACTTCTGGCCTTCATCAGTCAGTTTCTTGATCACTTGGCCGAGTATGAACAGACTGCGATTGATATTGCAACCTTCCTTGAAACGTGCGCCTAGGATATGAAAACATTTAGTATTACTGTAAACTCTGTATACACTGTAGTGGGCATTTCAATGCGGCTTGTCTACGTATTTAACTTCCACCTTACCTTCAGTTCCTGTTTGACTTGCTCTCTCAGATCCAGCTAGATCAACTAAATTCTAGAAGATGAAGCAAAATTGATAGTTAACAGATAATTATAACAACACAAACAATGATACAGACAGCAACGTTAATAGAAGATTAAAAAAAAGCCAATAATAAAAAGAAGCAAGCTTACCAAATGAGACACAAAAACGGCTCCATCAGCATTTTCACCTGACGATGGGTCACTCCTTTCTCGGCTTTCGAGGATCTAAGAAGAACCAAATCATGAAAAAAAAATCCAGATTTCCCAGAATCCTACATGTTACTGTGCGTTGTGGTGTTGCTTACCATTCGGAAAATGGTGTGTGAGCGGCTGCTCCGCTGGTTCATTTTTGTCTTTCCATAATGACGGTTCTCTACAGAGGCAGATAGCGCAGAAAACACATTGGTTGTTACACACAGTCTGCAGTGTGCATCCTATAGGGATCATTCTCATGTTCAGTGGTCTCAGATCTTACTTTCTCCTTTCCGAATCCAGGCCAGGGCTTGTGCAGGAGATGTAACCAATTCCTCAGTCAGGTCAGCCACATAGATGTTTTTCTGCATGTTTTTTTGAGACACAATCACAATGATCACGTAAAATAGGCAAGTACATCTTCAACGTTTCTTGCAATCAGTGCTCCTAGACTTTGATGTGTGTTACTAAAGAGCCCAGTACAATCATTTAAATGAATAACGTGTGACATTAGTCTTTTCGCAGTTCATTAAGATCAACAGAGTTGTGAATCTTCCTGACTAAAATCACCTCGCTGTTCAGAAGAATCTCCCAGTTAGACAACATTTTAAGCTCATCAATGTACCATTTCTGATTTCAGAATTGGGAACTTTCGGTATTTGGATCAAGCTGCTTGTCACAAATAAGACGTAAAAGTTGGAAGGCTGCACCTGTTATTACAATGTGTCTGAAACATTTAATGAAAAGTTCCTATCTAACGCTTCTCATTTCATTTTCAGGTTATGAACGTTACTCAGGCTGCCACTAAAAACTGTTTCTGCCTTCTCAGCCAACAAAAGGTGATTACAGAGCTAAACTGAATGTCTGAGATTTAGTCAGTTCTAACATGAGTTACTTGCAAATGTGGAAAACTAGACCTAAAAAGATTCGATAAGGGATTCAGATTTAAACTTGTAAATAGCAAACTTACATTGATTGTCTCTCTGACTTCCAGGGGTTTTCTCTTCCAGCTGTCAACGAGCAGATCGCTCACAGTTTCATTGTAGATTTCCATGTAAGAAACCCGAAGAAGGAACTCCTTCTTTGGACACTTTTGGGGGAAAAGAGAAGTCCTTGGTTAGAAAAAACTGTGATTATTACGCAAAAAAACTGCGGTATGTTTCACACATGTGATACAATTCTTACATTTTTAATGGTTTGGAAGACATCCTCCACAGCCAGAGGAATGACTCCAGGAAAACGGTCACTCCCCATCATGGTGAAAGTCTTTCCAGAGGAAGTCTGACCATAAGCAAATATGGTTCCTGTGGATCAAACACAGAATATATACACAGAATAAACACCATGCAGCTACAGTGAGTGTGTGGAGCAACGCATTACCACCAGATATGTCTGACTGTCCATTACATACCGTTGTATCCCTCAACAGTGGAAACGACCAGAGGCTTCGCAATGTCCTGGTACAGCTGATTAGTTGTTTCTTCTGCAGTGAATACTCGGTCTATGAACAACAGGAGGAGGAAAGTGAATGTACAGTAGATTTCTGTCACTATGACTCTCTGCTAGATATCTCAAAGGAGCCACAAAATCCATTTCTCAATCCTGTACATGCTGCAAAACATACCGAAACTAAAGCTCTTAGTGGAATTCCCATCATCGATCTGATGAATTGATTTCTTATCAGCTCTCCAAAACACCTGGACGGGCTCTGCATTCTCTGATGCAGCACTTTCTTCCCTGTACCAAGGACACACAATCAAGATATATTAGATATATTATATTATATATAGACATTAGCAGACTTTCTCAACAACATCAACATCAAGAGACAAAGTTTAGTGTTCATTTGTGGCTGAATGGCTAAAACATTCCCTGATGATTTAAAGCTGCAGTGGGTAGAAATGGAGCAAATAAGCTCCAATAAGCTCCAAGTTATTTTTAGAAAACGGTCACTATATCCTGAAAGGGCTTCAGCCTTGCTGAGCCCATGCATCAAGGTGCTATTGTGCCTGGGATAAGTTACATACATGTATACTTACATGTATATATACATCTGCAGGACAGATAATAATGCACACTTTCATAGACTAAGCTACTAGAGTTACCCTGCTCTATATTCACTTTTTAACAGTCTCTTCTGCACTATATTCACTTTTTAACAGTCTCTTCTGCATTATATTCACTTTTAACAGTTTTTTTTTTCATCTCCTTGTATTTGTATATCTGGTATATTTTTTTGTACTTTGCACTACTAACCTTTTTACTGCCTTTTTACTAACATGTTTTGCACTATGGGACTGTTATGCTGGGAACTTGAATTTCCCTCGGAATCAATAAAGTTACTATCTATCTATCTACCTATCTTACCTACTAACTAACTAACTAACTATCCATCTATCTCTCCACTGTGATTATAATGATAATACAGTCATAGATGTTCAATGACGTTACTTCAGTTGTGACCGTTACGGACTCAGACTCTAACGTTAACAGTAGATACATCACGTTATCGTCAAATATTATCTACTAGAACAAAGACTTTGTAGGAAATTTAGCTACCGACAAAATTCCCAACATTACTCCAGCTAGTAAAGTTACATAGTTACCTAGCATTAGCATTAACACTAGCAGTAGGTAACTTAGCGTTAGCACTAAACTTACCTGGCGATACGAGGACGGACTCGAACACACACTTTAACAGCAGACTCTTCCGTCATGTTTCTGTTTGATAGTCACCCACCGAACATTAAACTAGCAGGCGAACTAATACATCTGTTATAACAAACTAAACACGCCTAATAAACAAACGGAGGCGAGCGCACTAGATAACAGTAGTCCTAATGGCGGGTTGAAGAAGATGTGTATTAGCTGGAAGCACAGTTGCTGTTTAAAATCTCACACTTTGTTTTGATTGGTCGACGTCATCTGGTGACGGTAAATATCGCGACAAGCTAGAGTGGCGTCGTCAAAGCGCGTCTGGCACACAGTGTGGTGGAAACAACACATGAGACAGAAAGTGGTGTTTTACTGTAGTTCAGTAGAAGGTTACAGCGTTTACAGGACTTTAAAGAGCTGTTGAAGAATCTGGAAAACTATACAAAAACCTTCTTTTAGTGGTTCTTCATCGTGCTGTTGAAATGTCTTTGTTTCTTGTAAACAGGTAAAGTCAGGCTTATTTTCTATACTATCTTACATATATTTGGTCTCTTTTTTTAGTTATGTCTGTCACATTACTACACGGCCTTGGAGTTCTTGGAGGCTTCTGAGTGCTTTTACTATAATATGTATAACTTTAGATCATTTTTACATCAGACAGAAAAACTAATAAGCAGTTAAGTTCTCTTTAATTGGTCAAAATGTAAGAGACTGTTAAGGCTATGCTTATATGATTATGTCATGTAACTGACAATAACCTGATATTTTCAGGTGGAATTTAATTTAATTCTCTCTAAGCAATATAATTTTTCACTTGTGCAATTTTGTTAATAGTCTGTTTATTGTCAATACTGGATATACTGCTCATATTTTTATACTTCCTTCTATTTATTTATTTATGGTTCATATTTTGTTACACTTTGTTTAGCTCTTTTTTACTGTGTTTTTTGCACTATCCCCTTTGCTGCTGTACACTGCAAATTTCCCCACTGTGGGATTAATAAAGGAATAACTTATCTTTTCTTATATTGTATCAAAAACCTGTCACATTTGTGTTTTCTAGATTTAGAACAAATTTATATAAACTTCTGTCTGCTAAGGTATAATGGAAAACATAGCTGAAAATCAACCCTTCATTTATTTAAATACGTGAAGTAATGTATTAGTTACTGAAATGAGCACACAACAACTCTCTTAACAATGCAATTTTAAGCACAACAGTTACTTATGTTATATATATAATATGGTGATTGCACAGGATAGATTGGATAAATTAATCAGTCAATCTTTCAGCTTATATGGCATTTATGTCACTGTCATTCACAAATTCTCTGATAAAATCATCAATTTTGAGGTTTCAATACATAAAAATGTAGATAGAATTGTATAATTCTAAAGGTCACAAGCTGCTAAATTGACCAAAGCGGCTGTGCTGTGCTTATGCTGAAGAATGTGTAATGTTAAATTCTGTCATTTTGGCTCGCAGATATCTCGGAGAGGAGGAAAATGGGAGCGTCTCAAAGGAGTCTCGGTCTCAGGCGTTACTGGCTAAACTGCAGCAGAAGGCTAAAGAGAAGCAGAAACGGAGTTTGACAGAACAGAGACAACACCAGCCTGTAGAGCGGACGGAACAGCAGGATGTTAAAAGGAAAAGAAAAGCTGAGAGCAGTCAAGAGCCTCAAGAGCAAAAAAAGAGGAAATCCAAAGTAGTGCCTTTGTTAGACTCTGATACCCACGATGAGCCTGTCGAAGAGGAAAAAAAGAACAAGACAGGTGCAAATGAGAAACAGAAGAAGAAAAAGCGTCAGTCAGGTGTGTATACACTCACATGTTGCCAACATATTCATATCATATCATTCAAATGGCCGATGTTATGATATGATGACATTCCATCCCTGTTATATTGAGCCTGACTGACACACTGGCATGGCCAATACTATCAGTCCATTTGAGCTAGTGCAGATAGTTGGGTGCCTTCGTATATGTCGGTTGATAAGTAGCAAGAAATTGTAGTAGAGAAATGCAAAAGATATGTTTGAGGTAATTTAGACATTAATGTTATGAGTACTGCCCACATCACACACTACTTCGTTTAAAGGTGCATAAAAGTTGTTATAGTACGAGTGCTTCTTGCATGAGGCCTCAGCTCATTGGGCCTCATGCAAGAAGCACTCGTACTATAACAACTTTAGTTAGTGATAATAAGTCAATGTTATGTTTACAGCTTCTTCTCCTGCTCCCAAGAGACCATACAAATATTTAGAGGATAAGATAAAAAACTAAAATGAAAGATTTTTTTATATATTTACGTGTTATTTTCTAATCTTTATTGCATTTTCTTTTGTATTTCAGTTGTTGTTTATAGTTGTTAATGATACTAATTTAGTTTCTGGTGAAGTTCATTGTTTTAAAATATATTTTTTTATTTTATGTGTTTATGTTTTTAAAAACATATATAGTGTAGTTCTCATTGTGTATCTCCAGAAAATCACAGTGCAGATTAGGACTGAAAGGATTTAGCTTTATACTGTGATGATCAAGATCATCAATCTCAATTAAAGGGATGAAAAGTCCCTCATTCCTGTTCAAGTCACTGTAATGAGTGATTTAGTAGTTTATTTATGGCCTGTTGCTTCTGTAAATGTACATAACTACCTGCTCAATTTAAAAATGCCTCAATGTTTGTCTGTCTTTGGATTTTAGGCAGTTCAGTTAAAGCTCTCTCAGACACTCCCGAGACTGGAAACGATGGACAACAGGAGGACACAGGAGCAGGAGAAGAAGAGAAAACAGAGACAGAAAATGTCCCACTAAAACAAACCACGGAGAAGACTTCTGCTCCAACTGGATTCACAGTTCTGGGAGGATTTGAGAACAAACCTATCCAAAAGGTACAGTCAGTTGTTGTTGATGGTGCTTCACCAATATCACTAGTATTCATCCTCTAGAGTGATAGTGTGTGTATTCTTCTTTTCACAGGTACACAGAGTCCTGCCTCAGTGGCTCGCTCAGCCTGATGTGATTCACAGAGACATTAAAAGCAACCTGGTCCCCATCTCTGACGTCCCGGGAATTTCTGCTCTGCTTGGGAAAAAACTACAAAATAATGGAATTCAGCACCTTTTTCCAGGTAATGGAAAATTACTTGAGTATTTAGCAGCTGCTTTTATTGATGTTAGTTCACAAATGTCACGTGTGTTATTTGCTTTATTGGTTTGTGATAGT
>CAKALG010044034.1:1568-13490 GCA_916700815.1 Helicolenus hilgendorfi
TTGTTTTATTAAATCAACTTTCTTTAATGTATATAACTCCACCATTTCATCAACATGAATAAAGTGACTTAACTAACTAAATCACTTTTGGCGACATTCTGGGTTTCTATTTTGGCTTTTAAAAACCAGGTTTGTGAAGACGGGTGGGGTTATGTTAAAGATGGCTCCAGTGCGTCATCAAGCCATGATTTCAGCACCGCCTAAAAAATCCGGAACACAAAACTGTGGAAAACAGTTTAACGGTCTGACTCCACGATCCAGAACTACAATGTCTTCCGTCATTATTTTCCAACATTTAAAATGTGTCTAGAAACAAAACTCTGCGTTTCCTTTACACGGCCTTTAAATAGTTTTATAAACTGACTTTGTAGAAGTTATCCAGTAAGTGTGTTATTATGTGCAAATGTAATTTTGACAACCTCAGAGCAGACAAATCCCAGCGCACCCCAACCACTGTCCTACACCTTTATTGTAGTCCAGTAATTATGTTGGATTCACTAGAAATAGGTTGAAATAGAAGACAGAAGTTACTAAAGACCACAAGACAAAGCATCTTCTCTTGAGTCACTGTTGATCCTCTCCTATGTGTGTGTGTGTTAGATTGAGAGGGATATGGGTTGGATGTCTGTCTAGCAGCACCTAACATTAAGCCATTTTTTTTCTGGGTCTTCATGGACCCAAAGGGAAAAACTACTCTCTGCCAATTTAAAAGTTCAATTTGCACCTCTCCACATTTATTTTACATTATAGCCTGCTGGATCTCCCAACCGGCCTGGGGAGAATCTAGTTAATAATCCACTTCTAACCCATCAGATGATTTCAGAGAAGTAAAAGGGAGAGAAAAGAAGGGAAGTTTGGACAGCGAGGCCACGGTTGGTTGGCTAGTTGGTAGATTGAATGATGTCCAAGAATGACTTATGAATCCAATAATGGTTTGAAAATAGTGTTTTTTATACGGATTCCTTTTATCCCAGTAAGGTTGTATTTGTTAGCATAAAGGGCCATGAAGTCAGAATTTGGGTTTGCATGCATCACAGCTGAATAAGTGTGGAATAATCATATCTCGGTTAAATATTCTGTTATTGTAGAATTGTTAGTGTTTTATCATGTCATCAAGTCAATAATGAACAATGACAGCATGGACCCCACACTGCACTGGACTCAGCTAGGACACATTCATCATGGTGGAAGGAAGAGACAGAAACGGAGACAAGTGAAAACGGAATATTGTTTTGGTTCCCAAGAAAGTCATTTTTTTCAATAAAATGTGAATATCAGGTGAAACTAAACCAGTGAAGTACCAGGTATTTTACTCTTTGTTTTTTTTTACTTCCATCTCAATATCCATTGGCTGTTTATTGTGTCCTTCTTTATCTGTCATCAAAAATATTCAAAACAAGGGAAGGAAATATATACCATTATATACCAAGAAAACAAAACATACATTTTGTGGTTAAGAGATTTACTTGTCAGAAAGACTTTCCAGACTCTGGTGGAAAAACTCTGCAACTAAATTACCTCAAACATATCTTTGGCATTTTGTACCACAATCTGTTGTTATTTATTGACACACAGTATATGCCCATATGGACATATCTCTAATAAGATAGCATTGGTCATAACGTAATATCGGCCAATATTATCGGCATGCCATTTGTCGGTCGAGCTGCAGAGGGATATCAAAGTCTCTGTGGTGAATCTGAAATGAACCCTCTGGTATTTGTGTTCTTGTTTTACAGAGGAGCTACGGAAACTCAGCTGGTCTGGAATCCCCCGACAAGTCCGACCGATAACGTGGAAGCTCCTTTCAGTAAGTTTTATATACAGCATGCACACTCACACACATGCTGTACATATGCACTGTACATTCCGACACCACCATTAAAACAAACACTGATTTGTGTAAAACATAAAAAATGACCTACAAACAGGCTGTAAGAAAGACCTACAGTATGTAACCTCATTCATAAACCCGTAAGAGATTCATCAAATGCACATACACCAGGATGCTCATTTTGAAAAATAATTTGAACCAATAACTGACCTTCGTTAACCGGTTATTAACTGTTAACCGGTTATTAACCGTTAACCGACAAGATTTGCTGCAGGAGCACAACAGATATTGTTTGACGGGAGTCCACAGTTCAGCGTCCGGGAGCGTTAGCTTAGCAGCTACGATGCTGCGTGTAGTGTCGCAGACATGCAGCCACTTTCCCAGTAAAAGTCTCCACCACACATTTAGTTTAGTTTAGCAGGTTGTCAGCTGTGTGTCTGCCCGGTGTAACTTTAGCGAGTGGTCAACAAACAGTGTGTGTGTTTGTGCTACGTTAGCAGCTCTAGCAGCCGTTCTCGCCGCCGCACACGTAGTCTGAGTAACTTTAGTGAGTTTCCAACAGACCGTGTGTGTGTGTTGGTGGTGAGTGTGAGGTTGTTGGTGGCGTTCTAGCTGTGAACGTAGGTGTAGCAGTGTGTGGACAGTTTATTTGTCGGTGAATAAATGCTACTAAACTACAACGCCGACTTCCTGTATCCTGCAACTCCGGCTCCGCCTCTTAAGGTGGGCTGTTAAGGTGGACCAGCTTTTCTCCTTAAAGAGACGAGCCGCTCCTCTGAGCCGCTCAGCTTTTGAGTTCATTATTAACATTTCTTTTAACTGTTTTAACCGATAGCGTTAATCGGTTAAAATGCTTAATGTCGGTTAACAGTTAAACGGTTAATTATTAACATCCCTAGATTCATCAAATGCACATATACACATGCTGTACATACAGTATATAATGTACATTCAAACAGCAGCGTTGAAACAAACACTGATTTGTGTAAAACATAAAAAAACACTTGCGTATAAAGACGCTTGAAGTCAAAAACCTATGTAACCTCATTCATAAACCAAGAGATTCAGCAAACACACACACGGGCACGTGCACACAAAGAGATAATATCGCACTAATGAAAAAAACACATTACAGAGGATCTTCTGCGCACACGCACACACAAACACACAAAAAGTCGCTGTCATGCTCTCCCTCCCAACACCCTCCCTTTTTTTGATTTATGAAGACTGGTAACAGTCCGCTTTCCTTTTTTTTCAAACTTCAATAGGGAAAATTAATTGCGAGGCACAAATAATTTATTCATGAGACACGCGGTGTGTTTACTCATTAAAGCCATTGTTGTGGTGTACAGCTCCTAGTCTGCAGAGAGAAGACTGGCTTTTTGAACACCATGACTCTCCCATTAATTACCACACAATAGCTAATGTGCCGCAGAAAAGATGTCATTAAAGGTGTGTGTGTGTGTGTGTGTGTGTGTGTGTGTGTGTGTGCGTGTGTGTGTGTGTGTGCGTGTGTGTGCCTGTTTGTGTTTTTTGGTGGTGGGAGGTTACCAACTGGGTGCTTTAACCGTTAACGACTGCTTTGTTTGGTGATCTACTGAAGTGGAGGCTCATAATGTTGTATGAAGTTGCAAAGCTTTGGCTGCAGTATAGGCAGCCAGGTAGGGAGGAGACAGGAGGGACTGTTTGTGTATGTGTGTGTATATGTTTGTGTGTGTATATGTGTGTGTGTCTGGGTGATTAACTGTACCATAGATAACACCCTATTAATGGTTTGTCCCAGTCTGTGTTGGATTGTGCATGTTTGTCTGTCCGTGTTTGTGATTCTATACGTTATGAGAGCATGCATGTGTGTGGTCGTGTGCATACCTGTGTTTATATGTGTGTATATATAAAGATGACACTGCAGTGAATATTGGGCTTCTAAAGCACAGCTGCCCTGCGGCCTGTATAAATGATGGTTTGACTGCCTGAGGGAGCATGAAGGGAAAAACACAGATTCAAAAACAGAAACAAGGGAAAAGAATAAATGACATGGTTGTAGGACAGCAAGGAACAGTTCCACATTTTTGAAATACAGCTTTTGAGCTTTGGAGGTGCTGGTAGTCTGATTTGGTAACTTTCAAGAGAGCTAGGCTAGCTGTTTCCTCATGTTTACAATCTCTGTGCTAAGATAAGCTAAGCTAATCGCCCCCTGGCTCCAGCTCCACATTTACCCTCACACATGAGAGCGGTATCGATCCTCTCATCTAACCCTCGGCAAGAAAGCAAATAAGTGCATCAAAGTCAAAGACATACTTCACTTCAAATCTTTAAGTATAAAATATTCACTCTGTTCATGATTGAAAGCTGGCTGTCTCCATAGTCAAGCCAAGTAGAACTTTATCTGTCCCCAGAGGGGCAGTTGGTTTTGCAGCAGAGAAAACAGTATTAACACAAGATAAAAAATACACACCAGGCAGTTAAATACCAGAGGTGTGAATCTTCACTGGCCTCACGATTCGATGACGGGTCAGCTGTCCACAGCTCAAATGCACAATGATTCACCAATCCTCCATTTTCTATATTAGTGCAGTGCCTGTTCAAAACATACCTTTTCAGAACGGGCTGAATGCTCGGCCTGTGAGCTGCAGGTGTTTTGAAAACACCCCCAATTCGTGGTTACTCGCGGTCGATAATACACTAATGCACGGTTCAGTCTACACAATATCAGCCCGATGTGGCCGTCGTAGGGGATCGGGAACGATAAATGAGTGTCGTGTGCAAAAATCGCTCCTCTTATCTGGTGTAGTGTGTCATAGTACATGGCAACCGACGCCACGTCTGGGACGCCCCACGACGCCCCGAGGAAAAGTCTAGCCTGTCAGAAATTTTCGCCTCGACACGCCTAGTGTGACATCTACTATGACGTGTTCCTTTGCGTTGACCAATCAGGTGCTCTCTCCAGCGCAAGTCAGGTCACTAGGTAATAAACAAACAAGGAGAAAAGGAGGAGGGATGGTGAGTTTGCTGCTGTCAGGTGGGACAACCAAACTGACGGAAGTATGGACAGCCCGTCCCGTCCTCTCTGTGCCGCCCAGGAGAACATCCACAACCCTTTTTTCTTTTCTTTTTCTTTTCGCAACACCAGACCGCCAGCATCACACACAACGCTTCTGTTTCCATGATTGACAGTTGCTTCAACCGCCTCCCGATGACGTCTGAACTTGCGCATGATCGTGGAATACGACGTGCCGTGATTGGTCATGGTCATACGTGTAGTCTTGCCACCCGACCCAGACACTGCAAAAGTTTATGATCGTTAGATCTGACCATCGTCAAAGACAAAAATATTGTGTAGTCTGATCCCGGCATAAGTGGAGGTCATTTCCAAATATGTATTAGTCACTTGCTAGGACACAACTACTGCAGTTGTAAAGTAGAGCATGGATTTCATTAGCGGAGGTATTTTGCTGGCAGTAACATAATGAGTGTTAGCAAGTCATACACCGGGGAAACACAGTCTGGTTCGACTCTGCTTCCAGGTGGCTATCTACTCGTATTGACTTCAGGGAAGTGAAGAAGAGTCCGGTTGTAACGTTAAAATATACAACATCCAGCAACAAAAGTGCATGCTCGACTCAAACACTAATTATTAGGGCTGTCTAAGTTAACCCGATAATAACGCGTGAACGCAAATTTGTCTTAACGCCACTAATTTCTGTAACACATTAACGCAACCTGCAATATCAATATTTCAGAGGTTGTAGTGGGCTCAGTTTTAAAGCTAGAGTGAAGATACTCGCATCATATGAAACTACCAACCATGTCATACTGGCTTGTCGCGAAGGAGGTTAAATAACGCTCCAAATTTACGCTACATTTTGGTGAGGAAAAACTGACATGTCCATTTTCAAAGGGGTCCCTTGACCTCTGACCTCCAGATCAGTGAATGTAAATGGGTTCTCTGGGTACCCACGAGTCTCCCCTTTACAGACATGCCCACTTTATGATCATCACATGCAGTTTGGGGCAAGTCATAGTCAAGTCAGCACACTGACACACTGACAGCTGTTGTTGCCTGTTGGGCTGCAGTTTGCCATGTTATGATTGGAGCATATTGTTTTATGCTAAATGCAGTACCTGTGAGGGTTTCAGGACAATATCTGTAATCTTTTTGTGTTGTTAATTAATTTCCAATAATAAATATATACATACATTTGCATAAAGCAGCAGATTTGTCCACTCCCATGTTAATAAGAGTATCAAATACTTGACAAATCTCCCTTTAAGGTTAATTTTGAACAGATAAAAATGTGTGATTAATCACGATTAACTATAGACAATCATGCGATTAATCACGATTTAATATTATAATCGATTGACAGCCCTACTAATTATACTTTTGTGTTCGCACGTACGTAAGGGTCTGCTAGGGTCAGTGTAAATTTCGTCATCAGATGGTGTATACGTAGGCTCCGTGAGGATATCCGCGTACCGCCAATTTGTTGCGACCGCGTGGACAGCCCGCACGGTGATCTCCCGTGTATGTGTGGAACGCGTCCCTCCAAGTGGACAGTATAAACGGAACTACTACGCATCCGTGCTGTCCCCAGCTGTCCGTCTATGCCTCCGTTTGGGAGTATAACCGAGCCCCCCCGCTGCTGCACAAAACTCTGTTCGCTTGTTTATTCAAAGTTTATTAATATTGAAATTCAACACGACACTCCATTGGGTCCCCAGCAATACACCCACCAAGTGTGAAGTAGATTAGCTGAACGGTTCTTGAGATATATGAAGGACACACTCACAGACAGACAGACAGACAGACAGACAGACAGACAGACAGACAGACAGACAGAGGTTCTTTGCTTTATAGTTAGATTACTGCACATGGCTACTTTTACAGTCAGTCTCAATATTTGATTTACTTTCTGTCTGCATTGTTAAAAACCAATCAGGTGCTTTGCTATCCAACATGACCACCACCAGCTGAGATATGTTATCTTTTGTTTCAGTCTTTCATGGACGGATTGGACTCGCTTTTAACAAGTTTTAAACGCAGTATAACGGAATACAACTCCTATCTTCACAGAGGGTGTGTATGTCCAGATGACTTTGATAGATATATAGGGGGCGTTTTGACTATACGATCCACATCTGGAGTTATCTCAGACCCACCTTGCAAGCTTTTTCAATACATTCCCAGAGCCTCGTGCAGCGTGAATTATCCCAGGGTTAAATCCAAGGTTTGGATTAAAGCGAAAAGTGGGCACAGTGTCAGAAGCAATCATATCTTCTGAAGTGTCATAACACTTGACTGCCTACTCCGTCCTGTCTGTGGTATGATCCAGTGGAGAAATAGATAGGAGGGATCAGGCTCGAAAAATCTATTCTCCGTCTGGCACGCGCACACACACACACACACACATCCAGACTCCCAGCCCACGCCTTGTATTCCATAAACTTGGCAGAAGCACCTAATAAAACTTCACTCCAGTGGTGTCCCTTGTGCCCTTCTCCTGCTCACCAGCGTGCACCAACTTATTTGATTTTTCTCTCCCCTCCAGCAGGCAAGCTTGAGCCGCCGCTCTTCTTTACCTGACAAAGACGAGAAACAAGTTAGAGCTCGGTAATGCTCCCCCAACGGCCCGCATTTACCACCGCATCCCAGAAACCGTATACGACTGTCTCAGACTGTTATTAGCCTGTGTGGAAATTAAAAAGCAGTCAAAAAAAGAGAGGGAGAGAGCCATCTTTAGCCTCAGTGGATAGCTCCATCTACCTTTCACTGTTTGAGTAAGAGGCTCCACAGGTTGCCCGCGGCCTCAGGAACACATCCGGTTGAAATTCCTATTATTTCAGAAATAATATCGTCTTATTTCATTTTTTTTTTTTTTAAAAGCACTTTGTGTCCGAGCCCGAAGGAAAGCGGAGAAATTAAATGGCTTTTTCTACTTTGTGAAAGAATGTCAGCCTGTGGCAATATGTACATTTGCTAATGGAGTGTGGCTGTTAAATGTGAAGTGGTGAGAGGGAGAGGAGAAAACTAACTGGCTGTGGAATTATTGACAAAACTAAAAGGTTGTATGAGATGTAGCAGGGACAGATTTAGATATTATGTTGAAATGTTACCATACCTTTTTTTTAATATGTACACTTTAATATGTACACTTCATGAGTGCAGATCAACTGTCACCTCTCAGTGTTAACTACTAAGACCTGTGCAAAATGATTTGTGTAAAGTGATCCAGAGCCAACAATTTCAAAGAATATGTTGCCTATGTTGCCTTGTATATCTTAAGTTTGTGTGAGGAAATACACTTTAACATACTTTATCTGTTAAGGATGGATCAGCATGAGGGACAAGCAGCACTGCTTACTGTGCAGTATCTGTTCCTCTTCTGAATTATAAACTTACTTATTGACCAAGTAAGAGGAGGAAGTCAATTTAATGAAAATGACATAAAAAAATACAAGAGATTCAAGGTGGAACAATCTGCATCGCATTAGATATCAGAGAACGCATTTGAAATAATTTACTTTTTAAATAGGTATACATACAAACATACAAAGTTCTGCTTCATGTAGGGGTGTCATGATTCTCCAAATCCAAGATATGATTTGACTGTCCATTTTAAGGTCACGCTTAGATTCGATTTAAAGGTCCCATATTGTAAAAAGTGAGATTTTCATGTCTTATAAAGCAGGTTTAAGTGCTATATAAATACTGTTAAACTATCAAAACGCTCAATATACGGATAAATACACACAGCCCGTATTTACAAATTGTGCGTTTGAAACAAGCTGTGTCCATTTGTGATGTCACAAATATACAATATTTAGACCATTACACAGTTTTCAAAGTAAACATTCTAAATGTGTCCCAGTTTATTTCCTGTTGCAGTATATGCAAATAACATCAGCTGACAGGAAGTGAACATAAACCCAGACTGTTGCCTAGCAATGCAATTCTGTTGCAATTCCATTGAAATGCATTAAAACGGAGCGTTTCAGACAGAGGGTAAATACAGGTATATTCAGGCAGACAGTATGAGGAAAATATAGGTTTTTTTTTTAACATGACAGCATGTAAACATGTTCTAGTAGAAACACAAAATACAAGTAAGAACCTGAAAATGAGCAGGATAATGGACCTTTAAACATTTGTATGCCTCCGTGCTGGCGACTGTCGTAGCCAGAGGCCTACTTCGGTCCATCTGTCCCATTCTTGTGACCATTTTTTCAATTCTGTTGTTTCTCCATCATCTCAGACAGAAAAGTGCCACTGCGGGTAAGCTACGCTGTGTCGCCTTTAAAGTGTGTTGGGGCGTGCACAAGTAGGCCGGGCTGGAGAGGAAAAAAGGACCGGGAGAATTGCTGATCCTGCTTTTGATTTTGAAGGTCAAAATTTGAAAGATTTTCGATTTAGAATCTCAATCGTGATTCCACTATAGTTTCATGCAAGAAAAGTAAAGTAAAAAATGTCAATTTAGCGTGTAAAATAGAAAATGGCATCCATGGCACAAGCTTTGCCAGATCACAATTTTCAGCTCATTCAATATCGTCTCACAAAGCGTGAGACCACTGAGACATTACCACGAACCCTTCTACACCTGATTGGATGAACGCTCCTCTTACTTGGCTGTTATTGGTCATTTAGGTTGGAAAGCCACAGATGCAGTCCAGGAAACATTGTCAAACCAAAACTATCCTCCATAATAAGTTTCTGAATAAATCTGCGGTAAGAATGAGTCATGCATTATCTCCACAAGTCGAGTGGCGGTGAGTCACGGTATGAAATTGATTCTCATGTGGATGTTTCCAAACTCAATTCATGTCGTGAAACTCCAGATGCAAGTGTTAAAAGTGGACACGTACTGTAGAGACACAGCGACAAGAGCATTTTTAGAAAGACGTTTTATGTGTTCAACTTTTGCCGTGCCCGTAGTGGGACAGTTTATTTCCAGTCTGCTTCCAGAATAATGTGCGTCTGCTAAGTAGAAATCAATTTAGATTGCGAGAAGACAAAAAAAAAAAAAGAAGTTTCATTTAAATTCCCCAAATGGATTCCCCAAGCATATTTCCCCAGTTTCTTTTTACAGAGAGCTCACTGAAGTGGAGGCTCCATTAGAGGGATGGAAGGATCCAGGAGTAGATTGATGCAAGCAAGAATGAAGACTTGAGGTTTATGTAGACTGATTAGCGGAGGCAGGAGGAAGCACTGTGCCGCCACATTCTGTACCACCGGCAGGTCATGCGGAGCCGTCATGCATTTATGCTTCACTTTCTGTCTTCCATCTCTCCGTTTTTAACAAACCTCCAGTCACCCTTTTTAACCAGCAGACCACAAATGAAATGGAAATTAGTCACTCAGGTTCAAGCATAAGTACACTTCAGATCTTAGGCACTTAATGCACTTTACTGTGAGATACACGCCGTTATTTTAATTCTCTATTTTATAAAAGAAAGGCATGTTGCATATGCTGACTGCATCCTTTTCCTTCTAAACAGTTCTTCTTTAACCCTTTCCATGCCTCCCCTCTTTACCACTGACCCATTTTTGTGTCTTATTCAGGGGGTACAGGGGGTCTTTAGGGGGAGATAGCAGGTCAACAGTAGATGTCACAGAGAAGTGGTGCACATCATCTGAAAGCTGGAACCTGAACAGTAATTTGAGTTGCACAGCACAGTGTGTCAAGTTGTTCTAGTTCAAAATCAGAAACTTAGAACATCATGATAGAAGTTAGGGGTGGAACGGTTCACAAAATTCACGGTTGGGTTCATATCACGGTTTTGTGGTCACGGTTTTGGTTTCCGTTCGGTACATTTATGTCATATTCTGATTTCAACATGCTTTTCATATATTTGGCAAAAATAAGTTAACAATGTTTGTCTTAACAAAAGTCTGGCTTCCATAAGGAACATACACACTTCTTCATTGTCAAATCTTAATTGAAAGAATAGGTCTTCTACAGTGATCGCTGCACACAAAAAGTGCAGTACTTGGAGGTATATGGTTGGATTTCTGTGCCACTGTGCTATTTAAAAATAATGAATAACTATAAAACACATTACAGGGATGGTGCTGCTGGAGTAACTGTGTTGCTTAAGTGTCAGCGAGAGGGAATATTATAGCGCGCCTCAAGTAACGTTACGTTAATCATATGCTGAAATCCAGCGTCCTCCACGACTGCATTAGGCTGCATATCGTTCACTATAAACCTCCCCGATGCTTTAGATATGTTTCTACCCTGTCTGAGTCTGCATGTAGAGGCTGTTTAAATGCTGCGGGGAGAAGCAGTTGCTCTTTCCTACCCGACTCTCTCCTCCTTGCGCTAACGACGGACACACCGGAGTGATGTCTTCATAAATAGTTCATCTTATTGGAAGTGTCGCCGCTAGCATAAACCAGACGTGTTGCTCAGTGCTCACACAGTCGCCGTTTTATCCACCACTTGTTTCCACCACTTGTTTCCATCATTTTCATGTTAACACTAAATCCGTAATGCTTCCATACAGCAGAGTCAAACGATGCTGGTGGATCCTCTAACTGGACTTTATCGTGTCCACTCGCCATTTCCTAAACTGACTGACGCACTCTGCACTTCATCCGTGCCAACTGAGAAGGGGCTGGGTCACGCTTCATATCTTTTCGGGTACAACACATGCACAGTAAAATCCGGTCTGCACTCGCCGAAATTGAGCCAATAGCAACGCACGACCGCTGCCTCAGTTACACTGCGCATGTGTTAAACCCCGTACCTCAAGACCCATGTCCACCCGTGTCCCAGCCTCCTTCCATGGGCCTTGATTTGTAGTGTGACAATAAACGGGAGCATAACTCTACATGAAAAAAATACACAATCGGCCTCATAACTTATTTCAAATGAACCGAACGATTCATACACGACCCGAACCGTTTGATCTGAACCGTTCCATCCCTAATAAAGTATATGAATATATATGAAGTATATATATAAAGTATATGCTCATCCCCATGCTCACTTACAGTATGTCTCATACGTTTCTGCAGCAATTATTTTAGTTGATACCATTTGTTGCACAGAATTGGTGCTAAATTTAACCATTTTTAACACTCAAAAATT
>CAKALG010044037.1:0-11509 GCA_916700815.1 Helicolenus hilgendorfi
CCACCAACGTCACTAACGCCACTAACGTAACTTCAAAATAACTCAACAACACTTTTGGACTCGAACACTTGTCTCCTGGTTGAGAGTGTTTTGTTGGACCCTCCCCCGCCTTGCAGTCTTTCTCACTTTTTATTCTACGACACTAGCTCTGAGCGTAGCATGTTTACACGGCTGTGTTTACATGGTAGTCAATACATTGTCAACGCATCCGGTGTACAAATGAAACGCCAAAAGAAAGAATGGCGTTGTTATTGCACGCAAAATGACGTGCGAGTCGCGTGTCATTCATACGCCATTTAGTGCGACCGGGCTGAAAAATCATATAAATTCAATATTGTCATAAATCAGTCCTGCTTATTGATTTGCAACAATGGCCTGATATACCCAGATGTGCAAAATGGAGAGCTTACGGCAAAATCTCTAACAGTAGACAAAATAATTTAGTCTCATGGTGTATGTATATTGTCACATCGTACAACCCCAAATTTTTTTGGGATGTGAAAACAAAGTGGACATTCATATTTAAAGTGTTGTACATTTTTACGACATAAGCTTGAATGCTATATATAAAAGTGCATGTCTCTGCAGAGGTGGGCCAGTCTCACTGATGTGTTCAAGTCCAAACAGCTTCTTTATCTCAGACTGTGTCTCTCTGGCTTGTCATTTTTCTGGTATTAGATTTTATTCTCCATCCACGTGTTTGTAACTTTACCCCATCCGGCACGTGAGCGATGTGCATATAGTTTTCAGGATGAGGAGGCTGCATGACTGTGCAGGCATACCTGACGTGTGTATGCATGGTTGTAGAGGCACAATGGCTAAAACATCCTCAGGTTTTTCAGTATATACCTTCGTCAAGAGCTGCTTTACGTCTTCCTCGCCGTTTGTAGCAAACCCTGTTCTTTCCTACCCCTTTCTGCTTGTTGTCTGTCTCTGTCTCTTGTCTCTCTAGATCCTGGGATAGCCCAGGTCTCTGTGTCTCTCTCCTGTTGTCCCTGCCTGGCTGCACCCGCATGCAAGGCCCATCTTAAGTGTTGTTAAGATCATTTTAATTTATAACGGCAGTCACTATAAACATGTGAGGAAGCAGCACCATGGAGACGGAGCTCAAACAAAATCACAATGTGGGACCGTATTTATAAGGTCTGCCCTGCCTGCAGAAAGCGCTTTGCAATGTGTGTTTATATGTGTGTGTGTGTGTGTGTGTGTGTGTGTGTGTGTGTGTGTCATCGCTCATGTGGCTGAGTGTGCATGCTGTCAGGAAATGTCTTGATTGACGTGCGCGCATTTGCAAAATACGAGTGCATCCATGCATGTGTGGGTTTATGGAGATTGTGTGTGTGTGTAAATGCCTGGCCAGTTGCATTGTGGGCAGAGCATGAACAATAATCAAATGTCAACGACGGAGCCGTAATTACTCTCACTCTTGAGAGATTGTTTTTGTCTGCATTGTGTCCCCTCCTGCTCTTAATGCCTTAGTCGCACAATTGCTTCACTTGAACGCGGTGTCATTTCCTTTATTCCTGTGCGATGGTTACTTTTTCAGTTCCTTTCGCTCTAATCTCGGCTCTTTCCTCTTTCTATCTCCATCAGAACTTTATATTTTCTCTTTCTCTTAGCTGCATCTGTTTGTCTGTTTTTCTACCTTTTCTTTCTTTCTCCTTCTGTTCCTCCTCATACCTTTATTCGTTCTCTTTATCTTTATTTTTCTCTCTCTATCCTGGTTGCTCACCAACAGGCTTCACTATAAGGAGAGGAAGAGGAGGAGGAGGAGGGGGAGGAACTTTGTCCAAAAGTCATCCTGCCCCCGTCTCCCAAGTCCTCTATGTCTGCTACTGCTTCTGCTGCTGCTCTGGTCTCACATCTCACTAATTCACTTTCTTTTTACAACATAGACTGAATACAATGAACGGTTATTGATGATGAAAAGGTTTCAGTCGATGTCAAAACACGTTTTCTTGTACAGATATGTATTATGGCCAAGTGTGAACATAAACATAAACCTGCCACATCAAACTGTCCTCATGTTTGTATGTTATGATGTCATGCAGGAGCCCTGACTGACTTTTTCATCTTTTTTTTACTCCCTTTGCAAAACCCCCGGCTGATAACGATGCTACGGTCCACACACACACACACACACACACAAAAACACACAGTAAATCTGTCCCCACATGCCGGCAACCATGTTCACCCTGCAACAGAGTGTGTGTGTGTCGGTGGGCCCTCCAGTCTTCTTTTGGCCCTGAGATTAAAGCAATGTCAGCAAGTGTGAGATGAGACCTCACAGACGATACCTCATCCCTCTCTCTCTCTTTTCCATTCTGGCTCTCCTCGTCTCACTGTCCCCTCGTCCGTCCAATACATTATTCAACCACCTCTTTCTGTCTCTTGTCCACCATTTTTCTCATTATCTATGACTATGTCCGTGTGATACTCACTCCTTGTGGCTACTTTTCTCTTCCCCCTGCTCCCACCTATATCGACCTCGACATCTTACCGTACTACTTTATATCTATTCTCTCTCTCTTTGTTACTTATCAGCATTCAATCAATCATTTTGGCCCCCGGCTGCCAGACTTTGTGGGGACCTGTGACGTCCGAGCAACGTCTTGTGTCACAGAGTGCACTTCAGACATGGCCAATAAAACTGAAGGAAGTAGTAAGGAAGACAGACTGTAACTAACCGGAAGACTGAACCAAGGCTGAAGTAGTTTATTACCAGTGAAAACTATGTGCGTTTACACCTCTGTTTTAAGGTTGTGTTAGTAAAGATCTCTGCTTATTCCTCCTCCTCTAGTCCTTGTCCACAATAAAACGAACAGCTGTCTGACTCAGCCAGCCTAAAGGTAGGATTGGTAGTGCTAAACAAATACATTTATATATTATATTTGTTGAAATTCTCTTTACATCCCGACAGCAATCAATAAATGAAATACTCTGACAAAAAAGGAAAAAACATCTGGTATCTGTGGCTGTCGCAGGACTGTAATAAACCTGTCTCATTTCAATCATTTCATTCGGCCCACTCCGGTGCCGCATGATGACTGCACGGGCTACCTGCACGCTGGACTTGGTTCAACTTTCTGTAACTGACAATCTGACAAACACGCCCACCTCATGCGATGAATGGCCAGGTATGCGGACATCTGAGATTTTCATTCCTCAGACACTTACTTCTGTTACTTTTCATGTGTCAAACTGAGTGCAACAACTTTGTCTTTGGCTTTTTGGCCCCTCTTGTAATGCAGCCATTCGGAAAACACTTTTACTTTTAAACTGGATGGACACTTTGTTTCAAACTAGTTTGTTTCAAGCATACCCTGACCTTTAGTGTGGACATAGTCTAAGAAAGAGTCAAGTGAGAGACTGGACGGACAGTAGAGAGAGGTCTAGGCAGAGAGAGAGCAGGAGCATGGAGTGGAGGTAGGGTGAGATTCAGTAGAGGGATGAATAATTCAGAAGAGTATTATCTCTCCTTCCCCTCCCTGGCATGTCACCTAATTGGCTGTAATGAGTTAAAGAGGGGAGAGGGTGTGGCTGAGAGGCCCACAAGTGGTCCACTCGGAACCTGGCTCTGCTTCAGCTACAGAAAGGAGGAGGAGGAGGAGGAGGTGGAGGAGGAGGAAGAGAGGAAACAAGGGGAGGAGAAGGGAGAGAAGTTAGGGTTAGAAGGGAATGTGGGTGTAAGTGATAAACTCCACATAATCAGTTTGTTGTGATACTAATATCTTGAAAAGCAAATGTTGACATCTGGAGTTTTGTTTCAGTCCAGTAACATGAAGGAGGGACTTGGTGTGAGGACAGAAAGTGTAAACTGAATGAATGCTCTTTATCCGGCTTCATGTTTTTGTTTGCCCGCAAGGGGATGTGTGTCAGAGTGAAAAAAAAAACACTACACTGCACATAGATGAGATATTGCTGACCCGAATTGTAGGCAAACAGAAGGCCAAGTCCAAGCGTAGAAGACGTACTTCCTGTGCTATATTCAGTGAGTGAACAAGGGTCAACACAGTGATGTAGTGCAGTTTGCCTTTGATGAAAACATTGCTACGTGTTAGCTGTCAGCGGATGCAGCAGTACATGAGGAGTAGTAACCTTTATCCTACAAAAAAATGTTAGCTGTGCTCTTTTGCCCACTGTCTTAGATTAACTATTATGCAATGTACAAGGAATAAAAACAGCTCCCCAACCTTAAATTGTCAGTATTAGCCAACGTGTTTGGTTTGTGGCTATAGGTGCAGCCGAGGATGTGGCTGTGGAAAATGAGTGTGTGGTATGTTTGTGTGGAAGGTGGTGGTGTTTGCAGGGCTTCACTGGAAGGTGATGTAACCCTTCTTCAAATGGCTCTGGACTCTGTCTTAAAATTACACATACATAAAGACACTGACAGTTACACAAAGACACGTAGAGACAGACACTCAAACATTTAGTGTGACAGGGAGGGATAGCAGCACTGACACCGGACTGAGCAGTAACACAGTGCAGCCCCTCCATGTGATGTGACCCGGGTACCACTGTTTAATCACAGCAGATAGAGATTACGTTACCGGACAGATAGCGGGGCAGACTCCGGGTCCTCAGCACAGAAGTAACCACCCCTTATAGCTACTGCATATCTGTCCTATACCAACTGACGGTTCATCATCAAAGAAGGAACTCCAGCCTTAAGGTCACGGTGTCGCTGCCTGGCTACCAGCTGACAACACAGTGGTAGTACAGCAGAGTAGGCATGGGATGATATGAACATTTCATGTCGTGATTGTCCTGGCCAAAATAATTATGATTCACGTAGGGCTGACCCAAATGCTTAGAAGCTTCGACCGCTGCCACAGTTATCGACCTCCAAATCAGTATTTTAATGCTTTGTTTTATATATAAATCACAAAATAGCCCATGGAATAAGAAACAATCCCATAACATTATTCATTATTCATATTCAACATTAATTATTATTAGTTATTCATATATATATATCACGATCCGTGATAAGATCCTATATCATCTTATCCCTACTGCAGAGATGGTTTGCTGTTTTCTAAAGACATGTTTTAACGGAGTAGGTGTGTTGTCTTTACTACTTGCATTACATTGTTTGAAGACACCACTGTGTCCGAAATCACTCCCTATTCACTATATAGTGCACTGTATCTACCCTCAACCATTTAATTTAAATGCCCGAATTCTGGTTGTGAAATGTATCCATCATATAGACCAGTGGTCTTTCCCCCTCTTTGAAAGGAAGAAATATTTTTGAAAGGCTAAATGACGAAAAATACGGACTGAAGCAGCATATTTTGTTAGATAAAAACATTTAGTGAATTTTGGAAATAATTAATCGACTTTTGGACTGAGGACTGAGGCAGATATCTGTCTATTCTGTAAAGCTACAGACTACCTGAATGAACACTATTGATACCAGGGATGTATAAAGAGCCGGTTTGTTTACTGTTCCGCCTGAAAAAGATTCCGACGTCAAAACATGAATTGCGCATCGCATTTTCCCCCGGTCACGCATGTCCCACCTGTCATGCCGATGCGCCCGACAGTTTGAGAACCACTGATACAGACCTTTTCAGCGGAATCGCTTTGCTAGGCAACAGCTTGGGTCTTCCTGTCAGTTGATGTCATTCACATACACTGCAACAGGAAAGAAATGGGGACACATTTGGAATACGTTTACAACTGTGAAATGGTCTATAGTAATGTTTTTCACTCTCTTCACTGTTGAATAAAGACAAAAGAAATGTTAGCTGTCCTTCTCTGGAACAAGTTAAGACTTTTACTGCTCATTTAGCCGTTGTGTGCATTTGCACATGTTTGTTTAATTACTGTTGCTCCCCACAAGCCATTAAGATTATGTATTTTTCCAGTGAGCACAATGGGACGAGTCACACTGTTTATGTATTAATAGTTAATGTTTGTGTAGCAGTTAGATGAAGGCACAGGTTGCTGAGGATCTGACTGATAAACTGCCTGGCCAATATATTAGTAGATATTTACTTTAACACTTGAACACTGTTTGAGGCATCAGGATGGTCTGGTGGCCTGGTGGTCTGGAACATGGGCCATGTGGATGCAACTTCCATGGTTTTGGGAACCTGTTATCTATCAAATGCCCAAAAAAATATGTTGGAAAAAAAAGTGGTTACACTACAGTGATTTTGAAAACAGCGTCGGCAATAAAATCTCAAATATTGATATTGGTATCTGCCTCAAATGTATTGTCCGCCGTCTCAAATGCTATAGAGTGCTCCAGGGATGACGTGTTATTGTAAGCCGACCAGGAAGTTAGCATGGCACTGGTTCTCTTGACAAAGAGCCAATGGGATTTTTCCATTGGGTTTTGGATTATTGCAGAAAATAAGCTCTGTGGCAAACACATGTTTTGTTCAGCAAGATAATCTCCACAACTGAACAACACTTTTATGATTTTTGAAGTGTGAATGCAATCACCAGAAGTAAAAAGCTAACGTTAGGCTATGAACGAACTACATCACGGTCGCATGAGCGTGAGTATACACAACGGGGCTGTAAAGGCGGACGAGTCGGCGTGATGATGTTTAGTAGACTCATTTAGCCACTTGTTAGCAACCGCCTTATTTCACATAAAGGCTTCAAAATTCACGAGTGGGATATTTATTGATGTATTTTATGTCGTTGAACAAAACATTAACGTCTCTTCAACTTGTGTTAACCACAGACCTTATTTCAGGTATCTAACTAAAAACCCATTTCAAAAACCCATTGACTTGACCCGAAGTGCTAAAATGCTAACTCATCTATTGACGTTTGAGATTGACCTAAAAATATGTGGCAATTCAACATGTGTTGCACAAACAGCATATCTACACTATTCCACTGGGATCATCGATTGTTTTCGCACATTACGTTAAATGCCATTAAACCTCTTCATTAGTAACGGCGGCCTTAACATTACTGCAACCAGTGTTTCCTCTGTAAATCCCATCTGCTCCTCCTCGAGATCCGCTGACCACCGGGGTTGTGCGTGACCCCGGCTCACTTTCTCACATTTTCGCCTCAAACTGCTGATCCCAATCCCATTAACCCGGGTTCAAATGTTACAGTCACCGCTTTCTTTTTGTTGTTTCTCAATCCTCGAGAGATGCCCCCGACCCTCTGTAATCCATCACTGGAGATCCCCGCTGCCATGGTAATAACATTAGACCTGCAGAGTAATGATGATTGGCCTGAAATTCAGGTGTAGCGATGGTCATGGAGGGGGTAACGGAGTGTAGTTTTGGATCGTGGGGGGTTTCGCTTCCAATAAACCTCTGGCAAATCACATAGTTGAGTCTGCTAGTACGTCTTCTAGTTGAAGTTTTTAAATTAGTGAAAAATACTTTGATACAGATACAAAATTATATTCAGAAGTGCCAAGAATTCTCTCTGCTTCCCATTTAGTCTCAACAAAGACCCTTCCCAAACCTCCAGCCCTGCTGATCCAAGCTGTGTGAAGGTTGAGCTCACTCACTGGCTCAATGGTGAAATGTCAGCGTTATACAAGCACACTGGTGTGTGTGAAGTGGTGGCCCATACACCTACTAAAGGGTCTGTGGACTCGGTGCTAATTGGCTAGCTGGTGCTAACAATACCACAGCTAAATGTCAGAGCTCTCTCAGCACTTCGCCTCCACCCCGGTCCCATCTCCAAGGCAGCTCTGTGCAGTACAGTTCACTGACAAGGGGTCCATAAGCAGCAAAGAGCAGGAATAAAAAAAGCATCGGAAACAATGGAGCGCATCTGGATATATGTGTGGTGGGAGAACGTCTGTGTGTGTGTGTGTGTGCTGATTATAAGCTCATTCAGCTCTTTACGATGGTCACCATTTCTTCCAGCTTAGTGGACAACTGATGTCAATATTGTGCATCATTTTCCCAGCCTCTCTTTCCGTAATCACGTACATTTTCTATAATTTATGTGGACAATTTCACACTGAATTGTCCTGATGTCATAAACGGCCCCATCTGATATTCCCACCAGGTCAAAGCACCACCAATCACCAAGAAATTGTGTGTAATTACTATTAATCCAGGTCCCGTTAGACACATTTATCCTTCCTCTGTGGTTATACTTTAATTTCACTCCATTTACTGGTGATATATGTGACCAGACTGGACATATTTCCTCAGTCTCTAACCATCTGTACCACATACTGTATCTGCACAGATACAAAATTGGAGGGTATGTGTGTCAACACACTATGAAATGCTGCTTAATTATGATGCATAAATCAGTTTGTTTAATGAGAAGAGGGCTTTATATTACCCATGATGCAGATATAAAGGATTAAGTATACAAAGGAGGCACAGTAATATCTGCAATAGCAGGTCAAAGCAGTCCTTGTCATTTTTGAGGCTGTAGTTTTGTACTTTTGTACGAGATGACGTTACTGTATATTGCACAGATGTTTATTATTGTGCACACCATCACGAATTATGTTCTTCGGCCCTGCAAATACGTATTTACAGCTCCTGTCGTGTTGAGTCTCTACGTCGTTTTTCTCAAAAGTGAAAGATCATTTCTCTAGTTTGCAATGCACGTCAGCTCTTCTTGCAACATTTTGAATACTTGTGGACTGATGCGCTGCATTCCAAGATAAATGTTACTTGTTTCAAGAAGTAAAACCGTTATCAGAGCCGTAACTGCCTCTGAGGTCACGTCCTCGGTATTTTCTCTGTGTACTCAAGAGTACAGCCTGACCCATACGGTATTTTTGAGGCAGATATTTAGGAGTTCAAAAAAAAAAATCAAACAAGGATATTTCGGTCGATAGTGATTTGTTTTTAAACATAAACCATACACAAGATACATACTGCACAAATTATGTAAAGATGTTCCTGTTTCTAAATGACCTCAAACCTAATTTGTCATTCCTGTACTGCACTGTCATATTTAAACCAATACTGAAATATCTGTAAACTAATATCAGCAGATTTATCGGTCTGGCTCTACTCTACAGTGTACGTTCTATTAGATTTTTACCAAAATGTATATGAAAATGATCTTAAGTCTTGCTAGTTGGTCATTTTTCTGAGCATTGTGCAAAACACTGCTGGTTAAAGGAACAGTGTGTAACATTTTGGGGGATCTATTAACTGAAATGGAATATAATATTCATTACTATGTTTTCATTAGTGTATAATCACCCAAAACTAAGAATCATTGTGTATCATATCTACATAGGGAGCGGGTCCTCTTCATGGAGTTTGCCATGTTGCTCCGCCATGTTTCTACAGTAGCCCAGAACGGACAAACCAAACTCTGGCTCTAAAGAGAGACTTTCGCGTTTTTACGTCACCTGAAGGCCACCGTAGTTCTCCAACATGCTTGTGTAACTGCCGTAACGTGAGCACAGAGTGCAAAACCGTGCTACCGCCAGCCGGCGTCTGACTTCCGTTGCTCCTAAAGTAGTGTTATTATGGTAAGGATGGCATCTGAGTGAAGTAAACGATGTAACCGCAGTTTTTGCACTCGTTACTACAGTCTTGGAAAGGGAGGAGTGAGCGGAGGGGTATTCAGTTGGCTGCAATCTGCAACCAAACCACTACATGTTGCCAAATCCTACACACTGTACCTTTAAGTGTTCAGTTTGTGTAAAATGAACTACAAGGTGACATCCGACGGCGTCTTAAGGCAAAAGCGCTGCCTGTTCCTGTTACCTGTACTCTGATCTCTCTCCAGAAGTCTTTGTAGTCTCAACGCAGTGAAACCTACAAATGGGGATATGGGTACACACTTTCATTCATGGTGTCAAAAAACGAGGGAGGTAATTGTGTGGAGTGAAAAACGAGAAATTCAAACCTCGCCTTATTTTCATATCTCCACTCACCTGGTCGGTTGCTGTGTTAGACGGGTGTGCTTGTCGGATTATTGGTTTCAGAAAGTTACAAAAGTTACGGGACGCAGCCTTCAGGATTCCTGTTTGTGTTTGAGATAGACTGGCCACCAGCAGGTGTAACCTCCCTTTTACCCAGTGCATGCTGGGATTGATGCTAATGATTCTGATAGTTAAAGTTTCTGATGGATATCTTTTCATCAAGCTTGTGGACTGGAGTTAGGAACAACTGTCCCACATATGATTATGTATAAAATGCATATTTCATACTGTTGTTTACAAATATTCTGCTGGAGGTGGAGAGGTGGTGTTAAGGGGTTTCTTAACTCCTGGCTAAGACGCTGACTGCAGTGGAAAAAAAGTGAAATAATTTTCACTGGTTTCTTGAATAACATGTTTTTAAGACGCTAGAGTTAAGAAAATTGCTCGTTAAGTTGGATATTTAATCCAGTTGAACCAAGAGAATGAACTTTAACAAGTGATCAAGTGTTTTCTGTCCTGCTTGTGGTCTAATTATTCCAAAAATGATTGCGTTTGGAATAATGCCTTGAAAGTATGAAATGCTGGAAAGAACCAGACAAGAACCAGACCCCAAAGAAACCATATCATTATTGGAAATGTCACTTGGAATTCATGGATTGTTTTGCGTAATTAAGCCTCATTCTTTGGAAAAGAGTCACTGAAATGTTTCTTTGTATTGGTTGAAGGCACCGATAAATCACTGAAATCTTCACAGCTGGTTAAAAGACTCCAGGAACTTTATTTTGCAGCGCTGCAGCCTTTAATCCATTGTGTGTGTGTGATACTTCAATATCACAGTGTGCAGGAGTCAGGAACAAACATTCAGCGAAAGGGAGAAACCTCCTGTTTTACCTGGCGTTTTACGCAACTAAAAGATTAGTTTCAATGAATCGAAAAGCAGGGAACAAAGGACTCAATTATGTTGTGATGTAACACTGGTGGAGTGAGACTGCAGGCACTGTGTGTGTGTGTGTCGATGGCGGAGACTTTCATAGCTGCTGTGACATTCTCCAGCAAGGAAAATGTATCAGTCTAATTGGCACCCTGTTTGAAATGCATCATCTGTAGACAGACAATGGAACAGCATGGCAGTCTGTAGCTCTTTGGTGAGTGTGTGTGAATGTGTGAGAGTCTGACGGAGCAGCAGTAGTAGTGGAGAGCGTGTGGCACCTCTGTGGCGTGGGAAGAGTCTGTGTATGCAATAAAGCAAGTTATTTGTGCAGAAGTGTCCGCTAGTGGCGTTTGTGATGCAAACTGCCAAGGCTGCACCTTTGTGACACAACGCTGTTTCTCTCAGTTATGTAAATAATAGATCTGGTCACGTAATATTCCTGCAGGTTGTGGCATTCAGAGGAAAACAAACACATTCCTCTCGTTTTTACTCTCTCATGTCAGGTTATCCCCCCCCCACGCTCTCTCTCTTCCTGCGCCAGTACTAGAGCCTCTGAATCGCTCACTCAGCTTCTTTCCTCGTGAAAAAGCACTTTTCATCTCATATTTGTTTGTGTGTTGGGTTTTTGTTCCCGCCTCGAAAAGTTTGCTGTCCCAGAAGAAGAAGGAGGAGGAGGAGGAGGAAGAGGAAGAGGAGGGTGGTGACTAACGGGCTGGAAGGCCGGCCTGTTCTGAGCT
>CAKALG010044045.1:0-12181 GCA_916700815.1 Helicolenus hilgendorfi
CATTATACAGCTCGAAGTGCATTATAAAATAAAAAGAAACGAGCAAAACATTTAAACAACAACTAAAATATTAAAATGCATTTTAATATAATCAAAAAGCAGGAAAGTAAAATAATAAACTACTACTACTTTTAAATTTAAAGGTTTTAAAACAAATAATCATAACTACTTTCACTTTAAGATGGACCAGTATTGTATATGATAAACAAATGAGAGGTGAGTTATATCAACAGATTCTAAGCAATAAACCCAAATAGTAATTGATGATTTGACAGTGAAACACCACCTTTAAACACCACCTTTAAACACCACCTTTTCACCCATAGTTTGGTTGATTTTGTGTTGCTCTTTTGACCTCATGGCATTTGCCCACATTGCATCATCTCACCTGCGTTATCTGCGCTGTCTGCAGGTGCAGAAGGAGAAGCTCCATGCAGAGCTGAAGCAGGTGTTGAGTCAGAAGAGAAGTCATCTGAGAGAGTCGACCTGCCAGCTGGCCCAACCAGAGATGGACTCAGAGCCAACAGACGAACAGACAGTAAGTCTGATAAACACCGTTAATATAAAGGATGAAATATTGATTACTTTAGTTTGTATCAGCGGTTGATCAGCGACTGGAGATAGATAGTTTACCATCTGTTTTAACTACTGTTACTGATGTTAAAGGAGACGATGCACACAAAGTCACTCTCTCACTTTCTCCTTTACGAGTCAAGTTATTTCCTTCGGTCAGACACTGGAAACGTGGATGTAATCCAAGAATAGAGAGACCTTTCCTCCGTGACGGCTTAATGGACTCAGAAGTAAAGTGTGAAGTGACAAATAGCCCTACTGTATAGTGAATTCTGCTCTCACTCAGGCAGGTGAAACAAGATATGAAACACAGTTGAAGCCCCACGATTTTTAATATACCCAGCAAAGAAAGAAAGTGAAATGAAAGATAGAAGATTCAGTTTCTTATGATATGTTGATGGGTAACGATTTATGTTTGATGGACTTCAGCATCCACAGAATCTTTTATAGTTTAAGATTCATCACTAATAATTCAGACTAATAGTGCAAAATCTACAGTTTGGATCAGGCACCTTCACTTTGTGATGCAGAGTAATAAGACCAGTGACTTTATAAACATATTCTGTTAGTGAGAAACGCTGACCGAGGTGTCTCGTCCCATTAAATTAAATACATAATACATTTTGTCCAAGTTATCCTGGTTAGTCAGGGATTCATCTTCAAGTATGAATCTTAAGTTTTACTGCAATAACTACGACATAAAATATCTATCTAGGGCCTAATTTAGTTAAAAGTTGAGATAATAAAAGTTGTGTTTTTGTGTGTTAGTGTGTGGAGGAAGCCTCTCAGTCCATGGAAATCGTGGTGGAGACGGAGGCGGAGGCCGGAGCCAGCGGCTACAGTGTGACTGGTGGAGGACAGAGAGGGATCTTTGTTAAAGACGTCCTCAGAGACTCACCAGCCGCTAAACATCTCAGTCTACAGGAAGGTACCTGCACTCACATCTGACTCATTTATAGTAAATAAACTCAGTGCTTTAAAATGAAAACATGTACACTGCAAAGCCTGAACTTTAACTTAAACTTTATTTACATAGCACTTTTCAAAACAAAGTCACAAAATGCTTGACAAGATAGAAATGAGAAATGAAAGTACCTCAGTATTGTACTTCACTACACTACTTAAATACATGTATATGTCTTACTTGTTATTATAAATGTCTCTCTGTGTGAAGGTGACCAGCTGCTGAGTGCCAAGGTCTACTTCGACAACGTGAGGTATGAAGACGCTCTGAAGATCCTTCAGTGTGCGGAGCCATATAAGGTCAGCTTCCAGCTGAAGAGGACCGTCCCCGGAGCAGAGATCTTCGTACGACCTCGAGTTCCCAGCGTGGAGGTCAAAGGTCCCAAAGCCAAGATGGCCAAAATGGTAATCAATTATATTCAGTATTTATATGTGGTATGCAGTCTAAATTATAAATAATACATTGTGCCATTTTATATAAAGTAGCATTTTCAGTCTGGTATAATCAGACTTTAGTGAATACCTAAAATCCCAAATACTTTAACAGGGTTTTATTGCAAATTTCAAATTAAAACTGTAACTTAAATTCCTCCATTGCTTATAGACAAATCTGAGGAAATACCGGAAGCAACCAAGTTGCCATTACTGCAGTGGCGTCTCCCTACAATACGCACGCGTTTGAATGCAAGCTGCCCTAAGAAGTGGACAATTTCCTACTTTTACCTTTACTCTCAATGTAACGTTACTTTTGACAACGATGTCTATAGGAGTTCGGGAAGAACCTGTTCAGTTCTCAGTTCCCTAACGTTAGCCTAACATGGTGAAACAAGTAACGTTGGCTAAGTTAACACTGCTTAGCTAGCGTTAGTGGGCTAAAGACTCTGTCTAGGGGCTGCAGTGGTTCCACAGAATAAACTAACTCAATCAAGTATCTGTGGCGTTACTGTGAAATATAACCTTAGTTGCTCTAACCAGGGAAACCTAATGACCACAAAGTTAACATCATTAATCGGTTGGCATCACAAACAGAACACATACAAAGTGTCTTTAGTGACTTTAATCCATTTTATATACATACTCATCTGCGTTTATTATCTACGTCGACCATTTACGAAGTTACTACGAACAAACACAGATGCGTTCGGCTGAAAGTCACCAATTAACATGGTTAGCAAACAGTAGAGTCACTACGTTTTGCCAGCGCAGTAATGCTAGATCGCGGATCTTTTAGAGCCTCAAATTAGATTTAAAACATTGTAGTTTTCAAACACTTTCAGTTGTCATTGTCTCACTTGTGTTTTCAGAGTGTGAAGGGCATCAAGCCGTTCAAGACCAAGAAGAAGAGAGGTGGTCGTTTTGGTCTGAAGAGGCTGAAGGAGAAGCGCAGAGAGGAGCTGGTGATCGAGGGAACGCCCCCCAGGCTGGAGATGAGCGACGTAGACGTGGAGTTTTCTCTCCCCAAATTCAAACAGAGGAGGAGCGCAAAGGTCGAAGCAGAAGGAGCCGGAGGAGCAGCAGCCGTGGGGAAGGTCAAGAGGAGGATCAGGTTGGCCTTGTCTCCGTTTGCTTTTCATGTTGAAATGGTCAGAATGATCTGCTGTGCTGACTGAATAGCATGCGAAGGAGGAATATTACAATGGTAAAGTAAATATCGCCTATGGAGGAGAAGTTAGTGCAGGGCTACGCAGAGCTTTATGATCTGGCTTCATCCTTTCCGTCCAAGAACGCCACAACATCCGGTTAAAAGCTCAGCCATATCGACACAGAGGAATCAAGCAGTAAAGCGATTGATTTGAGGGATTTACGGGGCTAGAAAACCATTTATCTTTGTTTTGACTTTGTTAAGTTTAGTCAGTAAAGCCTACTGCGAAATTACCGCAACTTCATCGTCATTGCAGCACGCAGGTTTTGGTTGCTTATTAATGGCAGGTGCAACAGGAGCGCTACCTCCGAAGCACCTTGGATAAAAGGATGAAAGTGGCACGGCTGGGTTTTTTGCACACGTTTTTAGATGCAACATGTGTTACAAAGCATTTTTGAATAATAACTGTATCTGTTCAACACGTTCTCATCCCAACTCGTCACATCCTAACGCTTTGTCAGACCCTTCGGTGTCACTTTTCAGTCGCCGTAAACACATACTTAATGTTGTGAATTAAACAAAAACACTTGCTTATGATTAGGCAACAAAACCACTTAGTTAGCTTTAGGAAAAAACAACTTGGTTGGACTTAAAAACTACTACATTTGTTCAGTGAAAATGCGACTGGACATTAAGGGACACGCACAATCAGCTGATTGTAAAGTGAAAATGAAATGTAACGCACGAGACACGAACAGCGGTCACCTGGATGAAGGCCCTGTGTTGTTGGACCCATCCACCTCAAGGTGTGTGTCTTTTCGCCCTTTAAATTACGTCACTACAGTCACTACTGTCACTACTGGCGCACTTTCCTAGTACATTTGCCGCAGTTGGGTTTCCATTGTAGTTAATGGAACGCCCAGTGCGTTGCATGCCAGTACTAAAGGGTGCCTTGCGGGTCGGTATCAAACGCCGACAGCCGTGACAAAGCGTATTTGACGCCCTGGGAATGAGAACAGGCTGATCTGTTTGGCTATATTACAATGTTTTTTCTTCTTCTCAACTCCCTTTCTTTAACTGGTTCTCCCAGGTTTCCCCACATGAAAACAAAGGGTTACACTGGAGAAGGCACAGGAGGAAAAGTGGAAACAGGACGACTCGAGGGACAGGTGAACATCTCTCCAGCTGAGATACCTGGAGCTAAAGTGAAAACCAAAGGACACAAGTTTGGAATCTCCTTTCCGAAGACCAAACACACAAAGTCCGGCTCAGCGTTGGAAGCTGGATCATTGGAGCTGAAGCCTCCGGGTGTGAACATCCAGCCACCATCTGTGGAGTTCAGTTTGTCTGGTGATAAAAACGTGGACGTGGAGAAGGGAGGGGTTAAGCTTAACGCGCCGGATGTGGAGTTTGCACTTCCATCGGGAAAAGCAGAAGCATCTTTGCCCGCTGTGAAGGGAAAGGCAGAAATCAAAGCTCCCAAAATCGACATCAGAGGAGGAGCTGATGCAGCTGTGGGAAAGGTTGATGTAGACGTCGGCAAAGGAGATGCAAAGCTAAGAATGCCAAAGTTGAAACTACCCAAAGTTAGACTCTCGCGTCATTCAGATGAGATTGATGCCAACATCAAGGTGAAAGCCAAAGAGATGAAAGGGCCACACACTGATATAACACTTCCAAAAGTAGAAATCAAAGGAGGTGGTGAGATTGGTCTCCCCGAGGCAAATATCGCCAAACCAAAGATGGAAGTAGATCTCTCCGGAAAAGCTATTCAAATGCCTTCTGTTGATATTTCTTTACCAAAAGTGAAGGGAAAGTCTGACATGGGCGTCTCACTCCCAGAGTACGAAGGAGCTGGGAGTGCAGCAATCAAAATGCCTGCCATTGACATCTCTGTGCCTGATGTTGATTTGGAATTTGACACCGGACGCAGGATTCCTGATGAAGTGGAGGGCTCTTTCAGAGGCCCCAAAATCTCCATGCCAAATGTTGACATCTCGTTGCCAAAGATGGGATCATCCAGTGTGGATATTGAAGGTCCAGAAGGTGGCGGGAAATTCAGTGTACCTCCGGTTGACATGTCCCTCCCAAAGCTGAAAACAAAGGGTGGAGATGTGGATATGGATTATTTTGTTGGTGGAGATGGGAAGTTCAAAATGCCTGAGTTTGACATATCTCTCCCAAAAATGAAGTCACCAGAAGGAGACGTAAATATAAAAGGAGAAGGCTTCAAGTTACCCAAAGTAGACCTGACGCTTCCCAAAGGCAAAGCAGGAACGACCGATATTGAAGGTGGAGGGAAATTTCAGTTACCATCGGTTGACATCTCCCTCCCTAAAATGAAGACGGGTGAGATGGAGGTCGACATCGAAGGCCCTGAAGTGAAAGGTGGTAAATTTGAAATGCCAACACTTGACATTTCTCTGCCCAAAGGCAAAATGGAAGGAGACATTGAAGTAGAAGGGCTTGCTGGGAAGGGAGGAAAATTCAAAATGCCTACATTTGATGTTTCTCTACCAAAGCTGAAACAACCAGAAGGCCACATGAACATAGAGACACCCAAGATTGAGGGTGGAGGTAAGATCCAGATGCCCTCTCTTGATATATCGATGCCAAAAGGAAAGATGGAGGGTGACTTTGAAATAGAGGGTCCATCTGCAAAAGGAGGGAAGTTCAAAATGCCCTCTCTCGACGTCAGACTCCCTAAGATGGAGACATCTGGGGTTGAGGTTGACTTACCAGAGATTAAAGGAGGGAAACTTGAGATGCCATCAGTAGACATTTCTCTACCAAAAGGTAAATCAAAGGGTGAGATTGACATCGAGGGAAAAGGAGGCAAGTTCAAAATGCCTTCATATGATATAACTCTTCCAAAAATGAAGTCTCCTGAGGGAGAGCTTGTTTTGGAGGGACCGGAAATCAAAGGTGGAAAGATCAAGATGCCTACTGTTGATGTCTCTGTTCCCCAAGGAAACGTAGAGGGAGACTTTAACATCGATGGCGGTAAAGTAAAAGGAGGCAAATTCAACATGCCCTCTGTAGACATTTCTCTCCCAAAAATGAAGCTACCTGAAGGAGACGTGAAGCTAGAATACCCTGAACTTCCAAATGTTGACTTTTCACTGCCCAAGGCAAACGTGGAGGGCAACATGGAGCTTGACGGCAGTGGTGTTAGCGGAGCCAAGTTCAAGATGCCAACTTTTGACGTGTCACTCCCAAAGATGAAAACCAGGGAGGGTGAGATTGATATCGAAGGACCTGATGTCAAAGGAGGAGCAAAGTTCAACATGCCGTCGCTCGACATCTCTCTTCCTGCTATGAAATCACCAGAGGGGGAGGTAAAGATCGAAGGTCCCGGAGCCAAAGGAGGAAAGTTCCAGATGCCTTCTTTAGATGTGTCCCTACCAAAGATCAAATCACAGGGAGGTGACATCGATATTGAAGGTCCTGAGTTTAAGGCAGATTTAGGCCTAAAGGGAAGTGAGGTTAAAGGAGGGAAAATAAACATGCCGACAGTTGATATCTCTCTTCCAAAAGGAAAAGCAGAGGGTAAGATAGGTATTGAGGGACCCACAGGAAAAGGAGGCAAGTTTAAGATGCCTACATTTGATGTTTCTCCACCAAAGATGAAGATGCCTGAGGGAAATATTGGCCTTGGGGAAATTAAAATGCCAACTATTGACATCTCAACCCCTCAAGGAACATTAGAAGGTGATATCACTCTCGAAGGTGAAGGAAAAGGAGGCAAATTCAGCCTGCCGTCTGTAGACGTCGCCCTCCCTGCTGTAAAATTCCCTGAAGGAGATGTGAATTTTCAAGGGCCGAAAGTTAAAGGCCGGAAATTTGAAATGCCGAAAATCGACCTCTCGCTTCCTAGAAGAAAAGCAAAGGGAGATATCGATATTGACATTCACTATGGAAAAGATGGGAATATTGAAATACCATCCTGTGATATTAGACTTCCTAAAGGAAAAGTCAAAGGTCCTGAGTTAAAGGGAGGAAAAATCAACATGCCAGACATTGATCTGTCACTCCCCAAAGGAAAGACTGACCTCAGTATTGAGGGTCCGGAGGTCAAAGGAGGCAAATTCAAAATGCCCAAATTTGACGTTTCACATCCAAAGATGAACCTGCCAGAGGGCGATGTCAAACTGGAAGGACCAGACATAAAAGGAAAAATGGAAATGCCGACTGTTGATGTTTCACTTCCAAAAGGAAAAATAGCGGGAGATGTTGACATTGATGGGCACGGTGGTAAAGGAGGCAAGTTTCACATGCCCTCACTTGATATCTCTCTTCCTAAAATCAAAGCAAAAGGACTTGATGTTGATATTCAAGGACCTGAAGTCAAAGGTGACATTTCACTCCCTAAAATGAAGTCTCCAGAGGTAGATATCAGCCTTGAGGGTCCTGATGTAAAAGGAGGAAAGTTTAACTTGCCAACTGTTGACCTTTCACTCCCCAAAGGAAAACTTCAGGGTGACCTCGATGTTGAGGGTCCTGAGGTGAAGGGCGGTAAATTTAAAATGCCCAAATTTGATGTCTCATTGCCAAAAGTGAATCTCCCAGAGGGTGATGTCAAAATAAAAGGTCCAGACATCAAGGGAGGGAAGATTGAAATGCCAGACATTGATATTTCACTCCCCAAAGGAAAAGCAGGAGGAGGAATTGAAATTGAGGGACATGCTGGCAAAGGAGGCAAGTTCCACATGCCCAATGTTGATATCTCTCTTCCTAAAATGAAAGCTAAGGGACCAGAGATAGATATTGAAGGCCCTGAAGTTAAAGGTGGAAAGCTAAACATGCCATCACTTGATGTTTCTCTGCCCAAAATAAAATCTCCCAATGTAGATATCAGCCTTGAGGGTCCTGATGTTAAAGGAGGAAAGGTCAAGATCCCAACGGTTGACATTTCACTTCCCAAAGGAAAAGTTGAGGGTGACATAAATGTTGAAGGCCCTGAGGTGAAAGGAGGGAAATTCAAAATGCCCAAATTTGATGTTTCTCTACCAAAGGTGACTCTCCCAAAGGTTGATGCCAATGTGGAAGGACCAGATATGAAAGGAAAAATTGAAATGCCAACTGTTAATATTTCACTTCCAAAAGGAAAAGCAGACATGGATATTGACATTGATGGTGGTAAAGGAGGCAAGTTTCACATGCCCACACTTGATATCTCTCTTCCTAAAATCAAAGCAAAGGGAGTTGATGTTGATATTCAAGGACCTGAAGTCAAAGGTGACATTTCACTCCCTAAAATTAAATCTCCAGAGGTAGATATCAGCCTTGAGGGTCCTGATGTAAAAGGAGGAAAGTTTAACTTGCCAACTGTTGACCTTTCACTCCCAAAAGGAAAACTTGACCTTGACATTGAGGGTCCTGAGGTGAAGGGGGGTAAATTTAAAATGCCCAAATTTGATGTCTCATTGCCAAAAGTGAATCTTCCAGAGGGTGATGTCAAAATAAAAGGTCCAGACATCAAGGGAGGGAAGATTGAAATGCCAGACATCGATATTTCACTTCCCAAAGGAAAAGCAGGAGGAGGAATCGAAATTGAGGGACATGCTGGCAAAGGAGGCAAGTTCCACATGCCCAATGTTGATATCTCTCTTCCTAAAATGAAAGCTAAGGGACCAGAGATAAATATTGAAGGCCCTGAAGTTAAAGGTGGAAAGCTAAACATGCCATCACTTGATGTTTCTCTGCCCAAAATAAAATCTCCCAATGTAGATATCAGCCTTGAGGGTCCTGATGTTAAAGGAGGAAAGGTCAACATCCCAACAGTTGACATTTCACTTCCCAAAGGAAAAGTTGACCTTGATGTTGAGGGTCCTGAGATGAAGGGCGGTAAATTTAAAATGCCAAAATTTGATGTGTCTTTACCAAAAATGAGTCTTCCTGAGGGTGATGTGGAAATAAAAGGCCCAGACATAAAGGGAGGGAAGATTGAGATGCCAGACATTGACCTGTCACTCCCCAAAGGAAAAGCAGGAGGAGAAATTGACATTGAGGGACATGCTGGAAAAGGAGGCAAGTTCCACATGCCCACTGTTGATATATCTCTTCCTAAAATGAAAGCAAAGGGAGTTGATGTCAATGTTGAAGGTCCTGAACTTAAGGGAGGAAAAATCACCATGCCAGACATTGATCTGTCACTCCCCAAAGGAAAGGCTGACCTCAGTATTGAGGGTCCTGAGGTAAAAGGAGGCAAATTCAAACTGCCCAAATTTGACGTTTCACTTCCAAAGATGAACCTGCCAGAGAGCAATATCAAAGTGGAAGGACCGGAGTTGAAGGGAGGAGAGATAGCAATGCCAGCTGTTGACATTTCAGTTCCGGTGGGAAAAGTAGAGGGAGATATCAATATTGAAGGACCATCTGGAAAGGGAAAGTTTGAAGTGCCAAATGTTGACCTATCTGGTAAAAAAGGTGGTGGACTCCACATGCCAAGTCTTGACATAAATCTCCCCAAATTTGATCTTGACCTCAGCCTTCCCTCTGGTCTAAAAGACAAAAGCCTCAAAGTGGACACCAGTGGTCCTGAAGCATCAGGAGATTTCAAGATGTCTGGTCTCAAAGGAGATATTAATCCACCCAAGTTGAAAGTTAAGGGTGTGGATATCGAGACAGGTGTAGAAGGTGCAGGTGCATCCCTAAAACTTCCTGCTGTCAAACTACCAACAGTTGACATCTCAGCTCCAAAAGTGGATCTAGACTTTGGCCTCGCTAAACCAAAAGCTGATGATGTGGAAGTGGAGCTTCTGAAAGCAGAGGGAGGCAGGCCTTCTTCAGGGGGCAGCTTTGATCTACCTGATGTCTCCCTCAAAGTCCCCAGTTTCTCTCTTCCCAGGTTTGGTGGAAAGACCAAGAGTGGTGATTTTTCGATATCTGGCCCCAAGGGAGATGTTTCCCTCAGCCCACCACACGTGGAAGGAGAGATTAGGGCACCATCAGTAGAGTTTGATGGGCATGGAAAAGTCAAGGTCAAAAAACCTAAAATTAAAATGCCCTCATTTGGTATATCCAAGAAGCATGCAGATGTATCTGTGTCTTGTCCTGATGTGGATGTTAAAGTGAAAAAGGGGAAAATTGGCATTTCTAAACCGGAAATCAATGTTGAGAGCCCAGATGATAAATCAAAATACAAAATGAAATTCCCCAAGTTCTCAATGCCAGGATTTGGCTCTAAAGAAAAAGATTTAGGTAAGCCAAGTGGTTACCTTGAGTCTAAGGGCAAGGTTAAGATGCCCTCCGTCGAGCTGTCACTACCAGCAGCTAATACACCAGAGACTGAGGTTCTTCTCCCCAAAGCAGAAGTTGATGTCTCAGAGGCTGATATCAGAGGTTATGAGGGAAACCTCAAAATTCCCAAAATGCCAACGATTGACGTTTCCATTCCCAAAATAGACCTAGATGTATCCCTGCCAAAAGTAAAGCATGAAGCAAAGGTTGATGGACAAGGAGGAAAATTCAAGATGCCAAACATCAAGATGCCTGACATTGACTTGTCCCTTCCTAAAGGAAAAACAGGTGGCATTGAAAGAGGTCACATTGGAGTCGATGTAGAGGGAGGGAAGTTCAAAATGCCTCACATCAGTATGCCTGATGTGGATATATCCCTGCCAAAAGGAAAGTCACCTAAGATTGAAGGACCAGAATTTGAACTAAAAGGAGGTGAAGGAAAATTCAAAATGCCTCACATAGCAATGCCATCAATAGATGTGTCCATTCCCACAGGGAAATCCGGAGATCTTGATGTATCACTTCCAAAAGGAAAGATTGAAGGACCAGATGTTGAAATGGAAGGAGGTACCGGAGGAAAATTCAAAATGCCTCATATGAAAATGCCCAACATTGACATCTCTCTGCCCAAAGGAAAGATTGAAGGTCCAGACGTTGAAATGGAAGGAGGTACCGGAGGAAAATTCAAAATGCCTCATATGAAAATGCCCAACATCGACATCTCTCTGCCCAAAGGAAAGATCGAAGGTCCAGACGTTGAAATGGAGGGAGGTACTGGAGGAAAATTCAAAATGCCTCATATGAAAATGCCAGATGTTGACATTTCTCTGCCCAAAGGAAAGATCGAAGGTCCAGATGTTGAAATGGAGGGAGGTACTGGAGGAAATTTCAAAATGCCCCACATGAAAATGCCCAACATTGACTTCTCTTTGCCCAAAGGAAAGATTGAAGGTCCAGATGTTGAAATGGAGGGCAGTACAGGAGGAAAATTCAAAATGCCTCATATGAAAATGCCCGACATTGACTTCTCTTTGCCCAAAGGAAAGATTGAAGGTCCAGACGTTGAAATGGAGGGCGGTACAGGAGGAAAATTCAAAATGCCTCATATGAAAATGCCCGACATCGATTTCTCTCTGCCCAAAGGAAAGATTGAAGGTCCAGATGTTGAAGTAGAAGGAGGAACAAGAGGAAAATTCAAAATGCCTCATATGAAAATGCCAGATTTTGACATCTCTCTGCCCAAAGGAAAGATTGAAGGTCCAGACGTTGAAATGGAGGGAGGTACCGGAGGAAAATTCAAAATGCCTCACATGAAAATGCCCAACATTGGCATTTCTCTGCCCAAAGGAAAAATTGAAGGTCATGATGTTGACATTTCTCTGCCCAAAGGAAAGATCGAAGGTCCAGACGTTGAAATGGAAGGAGGTACCGGAGGAAAATTCAAAATGCCTCACATGAAAATGCCCAACATTGGCATTTCTCTGCCCAAAGGAAAAATTGGAGGTCCAGATGTTGACATTTCTCTGCCCAAAGGAAAGATTGAAGGTCCAGATGTTGACATTTCTCTGCCCAAAGGGAATATTGAAGGTCCAGACATTGAAATTGAGGGCGGTACAGGAGGAAAATTCAAAATGCCTCATATGAAAATGCCCGACATCGATTTCTCTCTGCCCAAAGGAAAGATTGTAGGGCCAGACGTTGAAATGGAAGGAGGTACCGGAGGAAAATTCAAAATGCCTCATATGAAAATGCCAGATTTTGACATCTCTCTGCCCAAAGGAAAGATTGAAGGTCCAGACGTTGAAATGGAGGGAGGTACCG
>CAKALG010044053.1:0-14599 GCA_916700815.1 Helicolenus hilgendorfi
GCGCCGCTTCTTGATGGATTTGGCGGCGTACTCCACACCCGTACTCCTGTGCCGACATCTTCTGACCACGGCAAACTGGCCGCTAGCGAAGGGAGGAGAAGAAGAGATTGTCAAAAAAAGGTGTCATCTAGCCTAAAAAATCTGCCAAAAAGCACCTCTAAAGCTCGCTAATTAACACCTTATATCTTATTTGTTTGATCCACACAAAAGAGGTACTGGTAAGCAGATTTGATTATGTTTTGACAGAGCCATGCTAGCCGTTTCCCCCGTTTCCAGTCTTTATGCTAAGCTAAGCTAACTGGCTGCTGGCTACAGATACACTTAACTTGTAGACATGAGAGTGGTATCAATTTTCTCATGTAATTCTCGGCAAGAAAAAAGAAAGATGTGTACTTTTCAAAATATCTGAGTAATCCTGTAACTCTTAATCCTGTAACTCTTAACTCCATTATAAACAAATAAGACCATAAATAAGACTGTGAGGAAACGCTCATCTCATTTCTATAAGCTACACCAAAGAGACCAGAAATTGATGACAAATGATAAAAGAGGCCAGTAGACAATACACACTGACAAAATGAACAATAGACAATAGACATATGCGTAACAGAAATAGATAGGAGTGAACTAATCAATCAGCTGCGAAGACACTCTAGTGCTCAAGTGTTAAATTCCCATAGGGTTTACTGTTCACTAATAAAGCAGCCACCCTGCATTTTGGCCGTATCTGCATCAGTTTCAATGTGGTAAACACAGACATGTGAGCCAAAGGGAGTGGGCGAGATAATAAGGCAATAAAACCGTTGATCAGAAACAGCTTTAATTAATAACTGGCTGATGCATCATGTCCGACGCCGCCTGGATACAGAAATAGCTATGAAAGCTGAATAAAGACATATGTATTCAGATATAAATCAGGATGACGTCAGGTCTACCTGTGGAGGTGTTTCAGAGACATTTAAAACCCAATTCTTCTGTTATAAATTTAAATGATAATCCACGATATCACACATTTTGATCCCAAATCTGTCCCTAATTTGCAGAAGGAGATCGAATCACGATCTGCAGTGGAAAAAGAGAGTATTCGTGCGCAGCGGAGGACAAAAAACACCTGCCCTCACCCTCAGCAATCCCTCATAATCAGTTTGAAAACAGTGTGTAAATTATATCCTGGCAGCACAGATCTCACTGTCAGCAGCACACTGATAAGAATCACAGCTCAGCACAACATCAACACAGCTGACTAACATCCAAGCAGTAATCCTACACCCCACACACACACACAACTATTTACAAGAAAGCAAAGACGGTTACTGCTTATATAACAAGCAGGATTCACTACAATTAAGTTATATAAATCAAGTCAGTGTCAGAATAGTTGTATATTGTACAGTAAGAACTACATCTGGGTAGAAAGAGGTTAAATGTTAAGTTTAGGAATGAGCTCTTTAGATATCCAGAGTTTGTATCTCAACGGTTCAAACTACCATACCTGTTGAAAAGCTAAAGATTTGACAGGATTGAGTGCTTCTGGTTGCTATATTTATGTGATGTATTGGCTGCAGGGCAGAAATATCTGAATTTCTATCTTCACCCACAAACATAATTTTAAAAAAATTATCAGGTTTCCTGTGGAACGTTTGATTTCTATTGTATGTATCTAAACAAAATCACACTTTAAAAGAATTGTAAATTATTTGCCAATCATCTCCTACAAATGACCACATCCATTATTCAGGCTTTTCCAAACATACAGAAACTATTGGTTGAATCTAGAGCTGAAAGAATTAAAGTTGATTAATTGCTTCGTAGATTGACTTTATAATTTTAATTAGCCTGGTTTTCTTCATCTTCTGTGATAACGAAGTGAATATTTGGGGATTTTAGACTGTTGGTTGAACAAAACAAGCAATTATGAAGATGTTATCTTTGGCATTTGGAAATGGAGAGGGGCATTTTTCACTAATTTTTGACATTTTTTCGACTCAACATGAAGCCGCAATATGACAAACTGTTCCACTCTGTGATATATACATATACAGCAACAAATATAGATTTTGTCTAATTTTGACCAAAATGATTTTTATCCCAATGAGAAATATTTTATCCTTTTTAAAGTGCACACATGTCAACTCTCACCTGCCCAGGTAATGTTTCCTACAGGTCCTTCATATTTTACAATGTTAACAGGCTGCTACAGACATGGTCCAGGTTAAAGTAAGGCTGTCAATCGATTAAAATATTGAATCATGATCAATCGCATGATTGTCCATAGTTAATCGCAAATTAATTACATATTTTTCTGTTCAAAATGAACCTCAAAGGGAGATTTGTCAAGTATTTAATACTCTTATCAACATGGGAGTGGGCAAATATGCTTACTTTATGCAAATGCATGTACATATTTATCATTGAAAATCAATTAACAACACAAAACAATGACAAATATTGTCCAGAAACCTGGTGTGTACAGCCTGAAGTGCAGTACACACATAAGCACTAATCCAAATGTGGGAAGCCTCCGTGATATTTTAGCCTGACACATTATCTATGTATGAACAACACAGGAGCTGTTATGGAAATCCCACTATCATGCTGCCATGAAGCATTGTTATTGAACGCTGCTATGTGACTGGATAACGCTGACTCCACTGTCACCCGACCGAAACACTGCCAGAAGAACCACTTGGGGAAGCAAGGACACTTGGCTGAGGGCTGTTGACGCCTCCGCCGATTGTGCCTCCTCACGGCCCTGGCAATCATGAAGCACTTAGTGTACCCAACACCCACGGAGGGAGGAAGAGAACAAGGGAGTAGGGGGTGAGAGAAAGAAGGGTGAGAGAAAACGAGAGAGAGAGTGTGCCACATTCTGTCTCATTTTTTAGGTTTCCATGCACGGCCAGATTTTCACGCAGATTCACAGCTTTATGGCAAAAGCTTCCACTGCCTTGGCAAAAACAAATGGCCACAATACAGAGAGATCCCTGCGCTGTCATCAGACTCCCACAGTCCTGCCAAGACCAGAGTGCACAGTTGTCAGGAAGCAGTTTAGTAATTTAGCTATATGTTCCCACTCACTAATCCTCTATCTACAATGTGTCTCCCAATATTTGATGAGTAAATGCAGGATCCAGACTGCAACACTGCCAGCTGCAGAGGAGCTTTAAATGGAAAAAGAAATAACGCCTCGGGGAGTATCAGTAACAAAAACGTCACCCTGCTCTGACCCGTGAGTGTAGTGCGTCCCCATGGGCTGATCCGTGGTGTCTGAGGCCACGTCCACATTTTTAGGACAAAGGGCCATTCACATTTTAATGTTTTCGCGTCGGGCATCGTAGTTCTCCTACACACTCGGCACGTGGGCGAAGTTTCAGTTGGTTGCTGTTTGCAACCTCACCACTAGATACCGTCAGATCCTACACACCTTTAATACTTGTGGAGTTGTCCTTCATTGGCACAACTGGCTATACTGACAGACAAAATAAGCAATTACAGGTGGATTTGGAGGCCACAAAAAGCCATGATGGTAGCTATAGACTAGTGGGAACCTCTAACAGCCAGCAGGGGGCGACTCCTCTGGTTGCAAAAAGAAGTCTGATTGTATAGAAGTCTTTGAGAAAATGAGCCTACTTCTCAGTTGATTTATTACCTCAGTAAACATTGTAAACATGAGTTTATGGTCTCAATCGCTAGTTTCAAGACTTCTTCAATACAGCATGATGTTCATTTAGTAAATGATGGTCCCATTTAGAGTCAAATAGACCATAAAGCAGGGTATGCTTTAGGGCGTGGCTACTTTGTGATTGTTGTTGGTCTGGGAGCTGTCCATGTTTTCGTCTTACAGCTTTAACCCTTTCACAATGTGTTTTCAGTTCATGAAAATTAATTGCAACATTTTGGTCGCCAAAAAATGTCTTATTCAGCGTTTGGTTGTACTTAGCTCCAATCTCTCGAGTCACTTCTGGTTGCAAAAAACCAAGATGGTGACGGCCAAAATGCCAAACTCCGGGCTTCAAAACGTCACGGTGACTACGTCCACTTCTTATATACAGTCTATGGTATAGACTTAGCCTTAATTTGCATCTACATTACTATGTGAGAAGAACAGTATTTTAATCTGCTTTGACAACAGCAGATAAGCGTGGGTAGCGGGGAAAACCAAGAAAAAAACTGATTAATTTACAGCCAGCCAAAATCATACTACCAGACATCACTATCAAACATTTCTTACTTGGTGGAACAAATGTTTCACATGACCCTCTGGATATATTCGAGAGTCATATTATAATCGACCACATTAAACTGACATATTTTGAAGGGAAGTAATCTGATTCTGGCGGTTGGAAAATTGTATGCTGACAAACCGAACTACGGACTAGCTAAAGGGAATGATGTCTCTTTAAGGAAGTGACTCGTCCCACGACTGAGCCAGAGACACGAAGCAGACAATGTGAAGAGGAAGAGAGAGCGGAGGATCAGGGCTTTCTCATGTTAATGACACTTCCACCCCCATTCAGTCTGGCTTCACCCTATTGAGGTCCCCACCTGTCAGTCAGGCCTCCATCGTGTAGATAGAAGAGACAGAAACATCAGGGTTTGATCTGTGTCTTACAGAGGAATTGACACAAGAGAGTAGAGGGCTTTTGTTCACACTGTGTATATGTAATATTATACATGTACACACACAGGACTCCACAATCTGTATTCAAATGACTGAATACCTGTTACACACTCACCTGGCTGGATGAAGCCACAATAAGCCAATGAGTGAACTTTGCATGCTATCATACCTCCAAGGATTATCACTTTAGCTGCAATGTGCAGCTGTTAAGGTCAAGTCTAGACGGCTTAGGTGATGAGAATGCTTATGGCTTATGATTATATGTTTGGCCTACAAGTTCATGTTCCTCCATATTCGCCCTTTCTCTTGACAAACAGACATGCAGGTGAACAGACAGTGAACTTGAAGTTTAACAGCTAAACATGTAACTTCATTTGCTAACCACTTAAACTGGAAAAGTAGGAAGAGATAGAAAATATGTTGGCATCTAATGAGCCTGAAACCTGCCAACAGTAACAGAAAAGAAACCCAACGAAAACAAACAGCTTGCTCAGAACATCCTTCAACTCATTCGTGTGCTGTCAAACTTTCCACTGCTGGAAAGTTCATGCAGAGGAAAAGTGTAATCTGTGAAGCCGTGGGACTTGGGTGTGAAAATACTGTTGAGGATGAGAAAGGAGAACACAACTGATTTCCTGTTCTTGATTACACACCATCTGTGCAGTTTTTGAAGACATCCTGTGACTAGATGTTTATTTTCCTCCACATTTACTTCTCCAGTCGGTGCAGCTCTCCTGAATCCTTATACTGGCTTTATTCACACCGTTGATCTACTTCAGTGACAAAACCATACGATAATACATAATACATGTACCATGATGCATCTGGATTGTAAGGAAAGGATCTTGAAGAACGGCCAAAAGCAATCTTGTGTGAGAAATGTGAGACTGCTCAGCATACTGAAAAGTCCTGCACACAAAAAACGAACCATTGCAGACACTTGAAAATATTCAGTGTGATATTTTGTAAGGGCTCTTATGCTGCCTGACAATTAAATAGGCAAGTGAAGCCTTGTGCATACAAATTCAAGCCAATTCACACAATACACTGACAAGTTCACAGCTCAATGCAACTATATCTTCCGAGTCAAAGAGGACCTGTGATGCTTTTGTGCTTTTTCCCTTTTCTTTAGTGTATTATTTAGTTTTTTTGTGCATGTAAAAGGTCTGCAAAGAAGGTCTGAAACTCCTTGCTTGAAGTCCTTGGATTTACATTATTTTAAAGCACCTGTTGGGTATCAGGTTGAGCATGCTCAGACAAAGACTGTCAAAGATTTATAGAGGTACTATAATTACATCCTCTTGTAGTCAGTTTTCCATGGCTGGCAGGGGACTTTTTGACGTTGTGACTGATAATAGAATAATGACTATGTAATGAGGTTTTGACAGGATGTAATAGCACTAATGTGCTGATGTTTATAATGCTCTTTCTTGTCTTTACTCTGCTTCACAGGAAGACAGCCAGGCAAACTTAAGTGAAGTTATGATGTAGTAAGCAGGACGCAGCTTGAAAATGGTCTGATGGCAACTCTTAACACAAGAATGCATTAAAATGTGCATTTCTGCAAATTACTACGTTTACAACTGCAGACAGTTGGTTGGGAAATGCTATTGGCATGGTAGTGAATTAAAATGAGTCCAGGTATGCAATGGTTGTATACTGATTCAACCTTTTAAGAAGAAATAATCTGCTCCCTTTCATGAAAACACAAAGAAGATGGAAACGTTTCTAATCACCCATTTAAGCACAGACACAATACCAACAGGTTACAACAGCATCAGGAAAACAACTACATGTTCAGCATGATAGCATGTAGCCTGTGGGAATCAAACTTCTGTTATTTCCAAAGCTCTCCCACTGTACGCACGTAAAGACGGGGGAAAGTGAGCCCACCCTTTGTTAACAACACCAGCTGCACACACATACAAACAAGGGGAAAATGGCAGCAGTTCAACTGAGCTCTCTTCCCTTGGTGAGGTAGTGGAGGGAAACCAAAAACCCAACGCTGCCTTGAAAATCAAACACCCTTTCCCTGGTCGGGTTCCTCTTTCTGAGAGTCTTCACTCTTAAAATGCTAGCTAGGAGCTAAGTTAAAGGGAGTTAAGGTGGTGGATTCCCCCCCGTACGACAGACAACCTTATGTTTACCGACTAGCGGAGGCTAGCTGGGAAATCCCTCTCATCCTCCTGGGATGTTGAGGGAGAGCACTGACTTGCACGAATGCTGCTGAGCAATCGCAAAGATGGGGCAGAAATAATGAGCCGGCAGAGAAGAAAAAGCCTTCCTGGGAATCACTGACAAACAGAGGCAGGGAGGCTGTTTTTCAAGGGCAGCTCTCCCCCTCAACCCTGTGTAGCACTAACCCCCAGATAGTCTGCAAGATCAAATTGCTCCGTTCTCTTTTGTTGTGCTTAAAGCACAGACAAGGCTTCCTACTTTTGGCCTACTTGTTTCTCTAAAGCAACTGGAGGGGAGGGGATGATAGGAGGAGAGGAGAGGTTTGTTTGTGTCTATCAGAGCTGCCTGGCTGTGTAGCAATGCCTTGCATTACCTAACACTGCTGGCTGCAGCGTGTTTATCTGTGGAAAGATACTGCGGCGTTTAACAGATTTATTGCTGCATGCTTCTCTTGACCCTTGATAAAGAAGGTCTGTATGACAGACACAGTTCATCGACGAGTTTACTATATACAGTCCTGCCTGTTGAATGTACACACATGGAAGCACAGTTGCATATACAAAGTACAAAGTAACAGACAGCTTCTTAAAAACAGGCCTGCTCTCAGTCAATTTACATGCAAACAGCCACAGAGAGGCCAGGCTAAGAGCATCAGTTCAGCCACCGCAAACACGGCAAATTAGATTCAATGTCTGCTGAAGTGTTGCTTCAAAGCTCCAGCTACACACAGGCCTCGATTATAGTACAACACTGATGCTGGAAACACCTTTAAAAGACTTCTTCACACTGCAGATATAATTAAGTAACTTATTACGAGTCAGTTTGGACAAAAGCAGCCGCTAAATGAATGTAATACAATAAAACGACAAGTCGAATAATTGATCGACAGATAAACAATTATAATCGTTTAATTGTTTCAAGCAGAAATGCCAACAATTTGTTGTAAAGCGGCAACCATTTCATTGATTAGTTGCAAGAAAAAATGTAAAAATTCTCTGATTGCAGCTTCTTAAATGTGAATATTTTCTGGTTTCTTTACTCCTCTATGACAGTAAACTGAATCTCTTTGAGTTGTGGACAAAACAAGACATTTGGGGACGTCATCTTGGACTTTGGGAAACACAAGTCGACATTTTTCACCATTTTCTGACATTTTATAGACCAAATAACTAATCAAAATGAATCGGCAATGAAAATAATCGTTAGTGGTAACCCTAATTTGCTGCTTTTCTTTTTCTTATGTGATAGTTAATTATCATTATCTTTGGGTTTTGGACTGTTGACATTTCTAGACTTTGACTCAGGCTTTAGGAAATTGTGATGGACTTTTCCATTCCGTTTTCTGACATTTTATAGACCAAACGTTTAATGATGATATGATAAATTGAGAAAATAACTGCCAGATTAATGAATAAAGAAATTAATTGCAAATTGCAGCCCTAATATAATGTAATGTAACATAAACAAAGCATAATTTGCCCTGATGTTGTGTTAGAAATAAAGGATAGCTCAGGATTACGGACAGCAGCGTTGACATCGGTACAATAAGGTGTGTGAGCAGGGAGCACTTTCATAAAAAGCAACAAACAAGACAGAGTGATAGTACAGAGTCTTGCGTCCACTCCACTCAGTAAGAAGACTGACCACTGGACGCTAGTGCGCTGTCAAATGAGCGCCGCCTCACCTGGATGGCTGGCTGACGTTAGTTAGAGGTTGCTACTCTGGCTGGGAGTCTGGCCTTGTCAAGATGGGGCAGCGCTGGAATGAACAATGTTCAGCGGTAATGAGCAGCAGAAAGGCCTTGTAAACAAAAATCAGGGAGGTGGGAGAGGGCAGGGTGAGGAATAAATTTGATGCTAACAAGCACACAACACAAAGTGTGGCCAGTGTGGAGAAAACAGTCTGGGTAGAACCAGCAGCTGTAGATGTTTTCAACATTGCTACCTCTATATATTTCTACTGTGTAAACCCCCATGGGAAACACAGACACACCCAGAAGCAGCTGTTATGGATAGCTGATGGATAATTTCAGGATCACATGATAGAGAAAAAGAAAATACACTGAAGGGAGGGAACAAGTCTTTCCTTATGACCAGTTCATCTCTACCTGGCAGTTCACTTGCCAACCGAGGATGCACGAGACAAAAAGCGATACACAAACAAAACAGATCGCCAAGATTCAGAGCAAAAACAATTGATTACTGTAATCAGTTAATCAGTGATGTCATCTCATGTGCATAATATCAAGCATACAGGCGACGCAAACACGCATCTCTTGAGAGGAACTTTCCCCTTAAAATTACAGTGAGGAACGTTTAACTGGTTATGAAACACTCTCAGCCTAATAGGGATGCCTTTATATGACGACATAAGTAAACGAGACCATCAGCAAGAAGATTGGCTCTTTTTATATTGTTATTCTTAATAAAGTCGGATTCCACCTGAAATCAGACGAAATCATGTAGGTTCATCAGAAATTCCTTCAGCTCAAAACTCCAGCGAGGCTTCTGACAGCGACCAGCCCGCCGAGTATAGACCAAGATCCGGCTTTGCTGCCGCCTTTGACCTGCAGTCAGAGTTCTTGTACGCGGACTCTGCTGCAGTAAAATGAGAGGTTTTCTAAAGGGACTCTGGTGCTTGGAATCAACACAAAATGAAAGTTCCTCGTAGTAGCTTGAAGCTCATAAAGCACTGATTGTTGATAATCACTATCTTTACAGTGGCATATCATCTCCTTCAACACTCAAGTATGGAGGAAGTATTCGCTGAATCCACCAAGTAACACTGATTATGACACCTCAAGTAGATAAGAGCTAAGTATAGCTCCCAGGTAACTGTTTGGTAGGAATCACTCACTACTCTGTGGCACAACTGCCCAACCTCTAGACATTATGACTTGTTAATGATTTCTGCAGCCCACAAACACTTAATAATGATACCACTAAATGGAAATATTAATCATGCAATGGCAACCAAGCCAAGTCAAAGTGATATACAATTTCTTGTTAATGGGAACCAGACATATATGCATTCCTTATTTATTTCCGACATGATTTTTTTTAGCTTTACAAGTAGACACGGGGTTGTGTTGAGAAGGCAGCTTCCTGAGTGAGAATGAGGCGATAACAAGCTCAGTGTGAAGTTCAAGTCATCGACGCAGGGTGTCTGGCACAGCTTGGGCTGACAGCAGCTGAAGATGACACACGTACAGCTACTTTTCTCACCAACACACACACACACACACATCACTACCTGCCTAGAAAATCTGTATTTTCCCTGCTGGAGAACTGATGTCAGCAAATGCTCCAGCTGGCTTTAGGGTTTCCTTGATGATATCTTTATGCATCTGCATTCCTGATGCTAAAATGCAGGAAATAAACCTGGTATTATTCCAGTAGAGACATTTGTCTTCAAGCCAAGTGGTGCATGACCAAGCCGTCTCTAAGGCCAAGCTTATGCTTGTCTGGACAGCATTAGATGTAAATCATTTACTGCAGAACAATCTAATGTGTAAGTAATTCCTATTGAGACCGGGCTTGAAAAGGAAGGAATGATATTCCCCCTTCTAATCTTTGCCCTCAATTCCACCATAATCCATCTATACATTACAGCCTCTTAAACACAGCCTACACTCGTGGGAGTATAATGTATGTATATCATGACATTTAAACACACACACACACCCCAAAAACATATCCCTCACAACGTAATACGGATAAAATGAAAGCCCTGCTTGCAACAGATGGTCTGTGCCATACACACTGTGTTTCTGTGAGATAATAGTACAGAATGTCCTTAAACACAACATCTGAGTTTTAAGTAGCTTCTCCCTACAGTTATAGTAGCTGCTAAACCAGAAGAATCACATCAATGATTTGTCAAAGCAATAAGTAACTGCTGGCAATCATGCAGCTATCATTTCATTGATTAGAGCTGACTCATTGCTGGCTCTTAAAGACGGACATTTAGTACAACAACAATACAATGTAATTGGTTGCTGACAGGCAATCCTGCACTTAATTTCATCACTTCATTCATTCAAAGTTCGCATCTCCTCTCTATCACATAAAAATCAACAACCGACTGCTGTTAAGTTCAATCTTTGTCTAATATAAAAGTCTAGAGCCTCTTCACTAAAACATAATTTGTTATCTATAAATTATAAAATGTATTTAAATTCAAGATTTAAATCTAACTTTTTTAATTTTTTTAAAGAAATTAATTAATCATTTAGTCTACATAATGTACAAAAATATCCAAAAATGCCTATCACAAGTTCTTGGAGCCCAACGTGACTTCTTCAGTTTATTTTCAATTCTCAACTTTTTTTAAGCTGGAAGCAGAATTTTTAAAATATTTTTGCTGAATAAATAACACAATTAACAAAAGACATGGCTATGCATCAACTAATTGTTTTAGCACTAATAACAGCTAGCTAACTACTAAATAACTACTTGATAACAAAATAGTACAAACTTTAGAAAAAAGAAGTCTTCATGACATAAAATGTATTATCAGGTCAGCATTTTCACGGTCCTCATATTTGATTTGGCTTTCAAAGATAAGAAACGTTGTCCTTGTGCTATAAAAGTGGCCAGCACTACACTGTGTATCACCTCCGTTCCACTGCTGTGAGCCAGCTATTGATTGGCTCTGAGCACTACTACAGTGAAATAGGAGAGGGTGCTGAAAAGCTGAAAAGTGTTAAGTACAATAGCAGGCAGAATAGTAGAGCTCCGGGAAGACACACACCGCACACACAAAGCTTCTCTGTCAAATCTGATACTGATGACCATGAACGGGTGGAAGATGACACACAATGAGTGTGATCTCACCCACAGTTTGGTTTCTTTTGGTGTTAACCACAGAGCATTTTTTTGATTTTTGTTCATTTTGTTTTATGCTGCCCAGTGACAAGCAAAACAAACCGCAAGTCACATGATGAGAACTCATATGACATTGTTTAAACAATTCAACAACTTATTTTTCTTGGCTACATAACATTGATCATCAACTTTTAAGCTGATATGGTGAACTTGTTAGCAAAAAATGGTCTATTTACACATCCAGCAGTTACAGAGCAACATTGTCATTCATTTGGAGAGGCCACATGGTGCCTGCAACTTCAATATTCACTCTCTTTTAGCTCTGTTTTTGTGGTGCCTTCAAATGAAACTTGTGAGCTTGTGGTTACAACATGGGAAGTCGTGTGCACAATATGCTTGGCGTTCAGGTGGTGAGAACACCGCTGCTAAGCAACGGCAACATTAACGTAACTGACGGCGTCTAGAAGCCACAGAGAATAACAATTTAGCAAGCAGGTAACATAATGCAAAGGCATAACGACAGAGGAAAAAGATGAGGCCATTGGGAATATCAATATTTTCCTCAGACATATAAAATTATATTTACAACTAAATTAATATATGACTAAAATTACAATATATTCAGTTATTATGTACCGAAAAATTAACTTCCGTTGCCTCCGCCAATTCTGACAACATCAACAAACACATCACAACTCATGAATTCAGAGCTTTCAGAAATGTTCCACTTGAATACTTGAAATAGGTTGTGAATACCACAAGAGGGGGGCGTTCATATGGACTCTTCTCGTGAACACGGTAAACACGACCCCCATTTGAAGGCACCATTGGTCTCTACCAACTCTTGAGGGAAATATCTGTCTCTTTAGCTGCTAAATGCTTCGCTATGTTCACCTGGTTGCTAACTGTGTCTCTCTGCTGCTGAGCAGGTACTTTACAGTGGCTTTTTTTAAAGCTTTTTCTCTGAAAACAGCTGCCTGATGAGGCTAAAAACGGCCCCTTCACTCTAGCTTTAAAACTGAACGCACTACAACCTAAAACTCGCAAATTGCATTAATGCGTTAAAGAAATTAGTGGCGTTAAAATTAATTTGCGTTAATGCGTTGTTAACTTTGACAGCATTAGTAATAAAATAGTATGACAGAACATTGACATAATAATAAAACACAACAATGATTTTATTAGCATCTCCTCAATGGTCTTTAATGCCATTTCATTTTTGCATTCCAGTGTTATAATGTCATACCTAATCTACACTGCTGCCTCACATCTGCCTATTAAATCTGCTCTATGGTCTGACATACTTTCTAGGGATGGTGTACTCAAAAGGATTTGATGTCATTAAATACAGGTCTACGTTTCAGGTTGGATGACGCAGCCATCTGATAAAAGTGAGGTGCTGTAATCTGGCAATCTGTAATCTGAGTCTCCATCCCTGTGAGCTTTGTGACAAAGCAGCTTTTACGCAGCCCAACGATTGGCTGATGGGATCAGTCATCACCATGTCAGCCTGGCAGAGAGCGGTCAAGTGCGACAGGCTTTTTCATTAGTCTCGAAAACACAATCTGCAATAGTTAAAATCATAATTTTATTGTAATATTACTCCACAATTTATGTTTAAAACCCAGAATCCCTGGTTAGTTGAATACACAGTGTAATAACAGCACTATGTAACCTCTCTTTCAACTGCCTGCACTGCGTTTATTCAACTTCTTTCAGGCTGAAGTGCTCAAATGTACCCACTCACACTAACTTTGCAGTACTCCAACAACAGCCGGTCTCAGCAAATCAATATATGTGTGTTCAAAAGAAAATCAGATACCTCGCTGCTTACTGGAAAAGACTGTTTTATTAGGTGAAGGACAGAAACTGTAAATGTTCCTGATGAAATGAAGTAGTGTTTTAAGGTTTTTACACACCCCTAACACACACAAATATGAATATGTATACAACTTTAACAAATGGGGGCACACAGGCTAAACATTAATGACTGCTTATTCACGTAAACTGTAATGTATAGCTGTAATCGCCTTCAATTAGCACTATAAGACTGAGGCCAGCCAGTCCACTGGTTATGCATTAGCTGGTTGACGTTTCACTTTGCAGGCAAAGACCTTGACTCATTAAGTGTTTCTATACTTAGAGAAGAAGCAACACAGTAAAACTCATCTGTCCAAATGTAATGGAAAACAGAGCAGCTGCCAGGTTTTATGGATTTGGTGATGAACTTGAGGTTTTAAACAGGACTGCCAAGAAAAACAGGCATTCTGATCAACCTTGGATGCGCTGTGCAATGATGCATTTAGCTTTTCAAATCCGAGATTAATATTTCATGGGGATAAAAATCATCTTTGCTGCATTGCTGCCAAATTGCTTGGCACTTAGGAGAGTAAAAACTAGAGACAAAGTGAGAGTGAGAGAGCAGTGAAATTGGGAAACGGCTCAGCTTAAACGGGCGTCACATTTTACCAGTTATTCACTGTTGGTCTTAACGACTCCCCGGGAAAATCTTTTAACTTTGTTTTAAACTGAACTCCTAAACAGCTCAGCCCACCTAAATTTAACAATCACCACAAGACCATTTTTCCAACCATATACCCCTGTAAGAAATCGGGTCTTGCATATTTTCCATCCACATCTTCAGATGAGTCCTTACCCCAAGTGAAGGAGTTCAAGTACCTCGAGGTCTTGTTCGCGAGTGAGGAGACTATGGAACGTGAGATTGGCCGGAGAATCGCAGCAGCGGGGGCGGTTTTGCATTCGCTTTACCGCATCGTTGTGACGAAACGAGAGCTGAGCCAGAAGGCAAAGCTCTCGATCTACCGGTCAATCTCCGTTCCTACTCTCACATATTGTCATGAGGACTGGGTCATGACCGAAAGAACTGGATCGCGGGTACAAGCGGCCGAAATGGGTTTTCTCAGGAGGGTGGCTGGCTTAGAGATAGGGTGAGAAGCTCAGTCACCCGTGAGGG
>CAKALG010044062.1:0-11077 GCA_916700815.1 Helicolenus hilgendorfi
GTGCAGCCGTGTGCTGCCTATCACCTCTCAGTTGGGACTTTCGCTGATATGGCAGCGTGGTGTCTTAGGAGAGCTTTGCAAGCAGGGCGGCAGGTGTGTCGACAATAACAACAAAGACAGAGATTTTAGTGTCGATAACGGTGACAAGAAACCAAAAGAGATTGCTCCAGTGCTCCTTTAAACTTTGATGAAAACTTTTCAAACCAAAAACTTTGCTTAGAAGATGGGTGACGTGATGTTATTCACAGCATCTTGTGCCTATTATCAGGCAATAACATAAATTGAGTACCTTTACCAGTAGATAGGGATGTGACGGTGGGGACATTTTCCCCCCGGTTAATATACTTGTGACAACACCGGTGTTACCGATTATACCGGGCATTTTGTAAGAAAAGATGACGGCCAATATGTGTAGCGCGCTTACTTTGATCTTTGACGTTGGGTGGCTGTGTGTCTGGCGGAGCTGCAGACGAGCACACCGGCTGTGACCGCTCCGTCCTCCACCTAACGTTAGAGTTCCCTTATAGCATCGGGTCTAAATCTGAAATATTGCCAAAATAGGCGCTTTTGCTTTTTGCTTCGACACCAAATCCTCCGCCATCATTTTTGTCTGTCAACTCTCTCTCTCATCCCGTGTGTGAAATCAAAAAACGAAACAACAGTTGGTACATAATGTAATCGGTGTGTGCCCGACCACCGAGTTAGATCGGTAACACCGACCGCCGCGCCAAGTCTACCAGTGGAACAAACTTTTCTGAGGCAAGGCCCCACCAGAAAAGTCATTATTTTTGCCTCGACTCACTTGACTTGTCTGAGGGCCCAGACACACCAAGGTGACATCAAAGAACTAACGTCGATGAAGGCAGACTGTTGGGTTGCCTCACATCACCTTTGTCTTAGCCGATAAGTTGCATTTGAACCGATTTGAACAGCAAAGACTACAGCTGACGGTCAGTTAGCACATACTGTACGTTCTGCACCTGTGCGTGAGGGATTAACTCTCCACACCAGCAGGCGGCGATAATCTCTATTCGAATCAACATGCTGAATCGTCCGAGAAGACTCAGACATGGGCCAACGGTGCAAGACACAGCTCAATAACTGTGCCCAAGAAATATAGACAACGTATAAGCAGACCTCACAGATAGATCATACTTTAAAGCCAAATAAAATGAAAACAATACAAGTTAAATGTGATCTTAGAGACAATGGAACGCAACCCTTTGCAGTAGTAGCTAGCTATATCTGATAGCCCTGCAAGGATGGAGAGGAATACATCAGGGTGGTACATGGTGCGAACGCTTTCCTCCCCCCATCAACCATTCGGGAAGATAAGGAAGTGATGACACTCACAGGGTAACAAAGGATAGAGAAAAGGAAATTGGAAAAGGGAGGGGGAGCAGGCCGTAAAAGATCAAAATATCTTGGATGCTCTTCCTTGAGATATGGCTGTACGGTTTACTAGGAATGTGAGCTTGTAATCAAGAGGAATCAGATTGGATAACCATTTTGTTTCTGGTCCTCATGTGGTTTCAACACCTTTTTTATCACCGTTACTACCGTATCTTACTAGCGTTTTTCTTAGTTTGTTTTTTCCTGTAACAAATCCACATACCTCTGATCTTCCCAGAAAAGCCACAGTCGTCTATACTGAACATTTCCACTGGAGCAATTGTGGGGTAAATGACTTGCTCAAGGGCACCTCAATTATTTGTGCAGGGGAAAAGAAAGCATGACTCATTCGCTCACTCAATTTCCCAGCGATAGTGCGGTTTCAAATTGAAAACCCTTCTTCTCCAACCTTTGAGTTACAATCATTTTTTTGAATGCACCGCACATATGAAAAGGGCTGTCTTAAAAAATAACGTAAATGGCACTGTTCTCACAAGCCCATTACAGTTACAAATTATAGTGGCCTGCACCAGCGGAGGAGAAAAGCTCAGAAGAAGCTTAAAAAGGCTCAGAGTGTTGAGCAAGGCATTACTTTAATTACATCACAGCAAAAGCAAATAAAGTGAAAAGTTTGGCGCGGGCCCTTAAATGAGTTTTCCAGAATGGCTCCTTTGCAAAGTTTCTCCTCTTGTTTTCTTAGTCTCTGGAGGTAATAGACCTGTCGCTGCAGTAATAATGATGAATCTCCTCTCTCTGCCCAGCAGAGGATGGGAGATGGCCCCCAAATATGGATGCGAGCGGCTGGAGTATAGTGGAACTGGGTTTAAATCAGGATGGAGGGAACACTAAGATTATGACCACGCCGGGGAGCTATAAATCAAAGGGAAACATGTCACTGGAAACAGTTTAGCATGAGATACCAGCACATTATTAGGAACTCATAGCCATCACATTGAGACTGGAGAGAACTTTGTTTCAGAACAGGATAAACAATTAAAACAAATAGACCACATTGTGCCAGCTCCACTTCCTGTTAGAAGTCATCATGGCAGCAGTGTTTGGGTGGTACACTACCATCACACCTCCTCCCTTCCCTTTCCCAACACTTAATTACACCTCTGCCATTTTAATAGCTTCTGGGTAATGTATTTGATAGTGCAATTATTCCTTCTTGACAACATCACAATTCATTTAGGCGTTTTATTAGAGCAGAGGAATTCTTCATCCTCGTGGAAGTGTTGGAAAAAAAAAAAAAAAAGTTTAATAATCGAATTTCTCTGATCTATATGAATTGCACAGCTGTGTCCCATCCTCAACCAGCGGTCCAATGCCAGTTTTTCTGCACACGGCTTCGACTGTAAATTCACGCCTTCCCCGCTGCAGCGAAGTGTCACGGGAGTCGGTGGTTTATGTCTTGAAAAACAAACGATTGATCTTTCAGAGTCGCACTGCGCGTGTGGTTTCATCAGTACAGCAGTTAGAGAACGAAGGCAGAGACGGCAAAGGTGAAAGCAAAGTGGTTGAGAGCATTAAGGCACGCGCGTTTTGTCCTTCCTTTATCTCACCGCTTTTTGTTGGATGTATATAATTGAAGACATTTATCCCAAAATGTCATTGAAGGAAAAAAAGCCACCTATTTTCTAAACCCACATCTTATTTCCAGTGTTGTAGGGTTATTTATTTATTACTTTTATTTACAGTACATACATGTTTTGCACCTTATGCTGTATTGCTTTTTCAAAACCATTACAATTCCCTGTTGGAAAATATATCTTTATGATGTGAGAACTATTTAGTTAGGTGTGTAGTCAGAGAAAAAAAATGGTCAGGTTAAGGGAAATATCATGGTTTGGGTTCTGCAGTGTTCTCGTTCAGTGTGTTGAAACTCTGACTAAACACCAAGTTAAACCGCAGCCAATGAAGACAGAGTCATAGTAAGGTTGACCATTTACTGTCACAATTCCTCATTGACATGTTGGTGAAAACTGAAAATAAAGAGATACAAAAATATTCAGAGTCTGTTTTTTAACTAAATATACTGTACATAGAGTAGCTGTAATTATGAATATACACTCTATACACTTCTAGTAGCAGTTATCATGGCTAGTGGCATTGTTTTAGCTTGTATGCCATTGTAAACAAAAACGTTTTTAAATAACTTATCAAACATCATTTTTAACGAAATCTTGATTAATATATGATCCTTAACATGTCTACCATCAAATGAATCAACTTACGGCATTGCCTCTATGATGCTTCAATGTGGATGCGCAGATTGAATTGAGACTGTGCTCACATCTGCCATGCTTTCTACAAACCCAGGTAGAGCTAAACAGGAAGTTAGCCAACAGGAAGTGACTACACAGGAAGTGAGCAGTAGTGGAATGTAATGCAGTAATTTGAGTATTTCCATTTTATTTTATGCTACTTTATACTTCTACTCCATTACATTTTGGAGATAAATATTGTACTTTTTACTCCACTACATATACTTGATACTTAGTTACTAGCAATTTTGCAGATTTAAATTATTAATACAAAATATGTACCAATTTATAAATGATGACTTTTATTATTATTGTAGGTTTAGTATAATAGATAAGAAGAAATGAGCTCCACCTTTACCAGCTCAAACATTAAAGCGATGAATACATTAATGCATCATTAATTATAATCCAGTAATATAATGTATGTTTTTCTGAAATGGGTCATTCTGCATAACGAGTACTTTTACTTTTGGTACCTAAAGTATATAATGATGCTAATACTTTTGTATTTTTACTTAAGGGACTTTTACTTATAACAGAGTATACTTTATACTGTAGTATTGTTACTTTTACTCAAGTAAAATATCTGATTACTTCTTCCACCACTGAAAATAAGTACTTTGTTAGGATTGGGGAAACAGCATGGTTTGGTTTCGTAGTCATGGTACAATACGAATACGATAGTGGTCATGTTTTAGAAAATAATATTGACTGCTGTTCATGTCCAATTTCCAACCAACCGTCTCCTGTGTTGAAGTCCCAGGTTTTTTTTATGACCCATTCACCTCGCTCCATAATAACCCCACTTGACTTCCTCCTTTCCTGCCGTCATAATTACTAGAGCTGCTAGAGCGTTTGTCACTTGGCCTCATATCTCCTAACATCAGTTTGTTCACCCTTTCATCATTGCCTCTTGCTCTCTTCTTCCTCTCAACTTACCAAAGTGCCATATAGTTCACCCTCTCATCTTTTTCAGGCAGATGTATTCTGCACCACCCCCTGCCGCTGGCTGCACTACGACTTTTTGCTCCGCTAAACCCTACTGTAGTGCGCTGACCCGGAACGGATGCAGTCGACCTATATACAGTAAGCTGTGAGTGAGCAGCTTCCATCTGCAACAGCAATCTGGTACTTTCAACTCCTCTGAGCTCTGCTATCTTTCCTCCGCCTGGCCCTGTTGCTTTCAATGCGCTTCACACATTGGACACTGAACTGCGGTTCAACTCCCAGGATTGACTTTCTGGCCGTCTTCTGGGCTGATAGCCTCCGGGCTTGACCTTTATGGCAGGCAGTGAACTGTCAAGTCTGGTTACGTTTTAGTGGTCCTGCGTCAGTGTACTGCACACTCCTGAGTGTGTTGATTCTGACATCGTCTGGCAGACACCCCGGGCCCTGGTGTCATTAGAGGTCTTCAATGCTGACCTTTACAGCTAAATCATCCCAATGAAGACATTTGGCCTCAGAAGGAATCCTAATGAATTTGGCGTTGTTTAGGTTCCCAGGAAGTAACAAGGGAAGGCAGCTGTTTCTAAAACAGATGAGTCATTTGTGGTCAAGCGCTTAGGGCACTTGATCATTTACCTTACCTTGCACAACTTTCTTTTTCTGTTGAATGCCTCAGGTCAATGAATAGGACAACTTGTGGCCCTTAGGCTACCACAACGGAAACCATTGAATTAAAAGGTAACTGTTTAAATGTTTGCCAAGCGCTGTTCTCCACAGTCCACAGATAACACACTCCCATCTGTTCCAGTGGTGAGTGAGATTTAGCTAACAAGCAAAAAGCTGCCAGGCTTCAGCAGAGGAGATATGAGACACGATTAGCAAAACGCCCTTCAGGCGAGCTGTTCTGAGATCCAAACGGTGGGTGAATTTGGACTTGACGCCAGATCAAAGGTGGGTTGGCCACTGCTTCTTCAACTCCACGCCCGAGGCGGCGGCAGGTATGCTGGGAATTTTTGCAGCCCTGTATAGTGAGCGCGGTGAACACTGGAGCGTGACCTGGCTTTGTGATAGGATCTCTGTGTTCTTGGTGGGTAATTGGGCTCCGGGGCTACAGACATAGGTAAAGAAGGGGAGAGAAGGAGCAGGTTGTCAGAAGACGTGGAAGGCCAAAAGACAAGAGAGAAGCACTGGACGAAGACAAGTCATTTTGTGATAGGTTGATCTTCGTCTCAGGGAGGAAGAGCCTCAAAGCATGTCAGTAAAACCTTGTGTGTAACTCCATGTGAGAGAAAGAGTGTGCGAGTCCATTAATGTGTGTTTGAATGAAAAAAAAAGGAAGACTTTGCTTTAGTTTAAAGTTTGAAGAAGTTGCTGGACCAAAAATGAGCCAATGTGTCCAGTAAGGGTTGTTATAGCACTTTCAATGTATAGCATCAATATTTCAGTCAGGCCTTTTCTCAAGGGCGATCGCGATGAAATTCGACTGATGAAATAAATATTAGAACCGCACAGACACACGCACGCACCCACACAGACAGGGGTGTAATGATTAATCGGAGCACCCAAGGTCTAACCTCAGTAACCCTACAGAGCCCCACATTAGGCATGCAGCCACACAACCTTGCACTTCAGCCATGCTCCCTCTCAACCCGCTCACCTGTCTCCCTGCAGCACCTGTTCTGCCGTTCTGGGCGTTCATCGCTATTCGGATCATGCCTTGTTATCTCCCAAGTCCCCCTCGCAACCTCCCGTGTGCTTGTGAGAATGAGTATGTGTGCTGCAGTGATAGGCGAGGAAACAAAACAAAAAAAAAAAAAAAGAGGCATGTTTACAGCTTTCCTCTGGGCTCGTTTAAAAAAAGAGTTTTGCTTCCAATCTAATCTCCATCTAATATTGCGAGGGTGGCCGGCCGCCTACACAATCTTGCATTGCTGCAGTGCCCATGCGGCCCAAGGGGAACTCTCATTGTTTTATTACAGATCAGGCAATCTGGGCCCCATTTCTCTGGCTTTTGTCCTTGAGTGTTTTGTTTTATGGCAGGTTACTCCATTCATTCAAACACGGCACAAAGGCCCCATTGCAACACAAAAAGGAGGGAAGGGTGAATGTTAATTTGTCATTAATATGCTATATTAAAATGTTTCAAAACGGGTGCCATCTAGAAATATAGGAAATATACAGGTGACGAAAGCTCAACAGTTGACAAAACTAGGTAATGTGTACCAATCCAAGTATTACATCTTGGAATGGGCAAGCATCCAACTGCAATCTCAAAGTGGTTATTTTATCATTGTGAGGCATTAGGTCTGTCATCCCATTGGCCAATATATGCCTTGGCGTGATTCCAAACCTGATATGCTGGCAGTGAGTTGGTCTAAGGGCTCCCATTCGCTGCTATTTAGATAGCACTCTGCCTAGCAGGTCTAGCCTTTCTACCCCCTCCCCCCTGAGGCTCGACTGTCAAGGACAGCTTACCTCCAGCCAGAGGTGGCTCAAGTGAAAGACGTGCGGGAGAAAAGAAGACGAGGAGGACGACGAGGAGGAGCGAAGTGAAGGTTGTTTAAGAATGCCGCTCAGGTTCTCAATTGGTGCAAGGAGGGGCCTCTTTTGGATGACAGAGTGTCTGGCCGATCTGGCGGGAAAGCCAACCCAAATGTGGGGATGGGATGGCTGCCGCGGTGCTGAGGGAGGATGCAAGTGATGGATGGCGGTTGTTAGACACAGTAATTGTGTTCAGGTAATTGACCCTGCTCCCTCCCCCTCTTTCGCGCTCTCCTCTCAGTGAGCCAAGCACTCCATCTCTCTTTTCACTTGTGTTCCACAGATGGGGAGAAAACATAAGCAAAGGGAGACCAGTTCCAAGTGTTGGCAGCCCAGTTGTTTAGGATTTTCAAGCTTTTACTTTCGCACACTGGTGGCTGCTTCTCATCTCATTTGAGCTGAAGCAATTATCTTGTGCATTTTTACAATTTAAACACTGAGCAGACACTGTCATCGAGAACGACTTAGCCTACTGTAAGATGAATGCAAGAAGTAGAAAAGAGCTCAATATCCAACATTGCATAACTGTAAGTTTATTATGAGTGAAGTTTTGGAAATAATATCTGTGCCAGTAAGATAAATAATAAATAAATAAATTGTGTAGTAGAATGTTCAAGTACCATAAATAATGCACGCAGTCTAGAAAGTGGAAACAAAGAGGATATCAAAGAAGTGTTTGAAACAGAAATACAAGAAGAGTGTTTGCATAAAATCAATCTTGTGCCTTCATTATTTGGTTTGTGCTTCCAACTCTTGGTTTCAGAGGAAAAATCCACACTTGTAATTGATTTAAAACAGATATTGGCAAAGTACCCAAAATCTCTGTGTCTATTTTGATTGTTGAGTGGAGTTTGATGGAAGAATATTTAGCCTCAATAAAAATGCCAATCAGGCAAATCATTTTTCCAGTAGGTGGTGTGTTTCTAGCATAGACTGTATATAAGAAGTGGACATAGTCACCGTGAGGTCACCCATTGGTTTGTGGACTGCCGTTTTGAAGCCTCAAGCTCGGCATTTTGGCCGTCACCATCTTGGTTTTCTGCAACCAGAAGTGACACAAGATAGTGGACGCTGAATAAGACATTTTTAGGCAACCAAAATGTTACAATTAACTTTCAAGACACAGACTGTGAAAGGGTTGAGGTTCTAAAATGAAAACAACCAGACCGGACAACGCCATGGTAGCAACCTGTCAGCCACGCCCAAAAGCATACCCTGCTTTATGGTCTATCTGACTCTAAATGGGACCATCATTTACTCAATGAACATCATGCTGTATTGAAGAAGACTTGAAACTAGAGATTGAGACCATAAACTCATGTTTACAATGTTTACTGAGGTAATAAATCAAGTGAAAAATAGGGTGATTTTCTCATAGACTTCTATACAATAAGTCTTCTGTTTGCAACCAGAGGAGTCGCCCCCTGCTGGCTGTTAGAAAGAATGCAAGTTAAAAACAATTCCTCACTGGCTTCACTTTTCAGAACCCAAAGTTGGTTACTGTTTTCTGCCCATATGCCCACCTGTAGAGCAACACTACTGAATTTAAAATAAACGGAGAAGGTTGAGGAAAATGAGAGTGGACCAATAAAGTTAGTTATAATTACAATAAAATGCATTCAAATAATTTATTACAACAGAATATAAAGGGTGCATTTTGTTTCCTTGCAAGCTGATGTAACTGTAAGTAGGCTATTGTTGAAAGCAATATGACTGAGGCTGTTTTCACATTAAATGACCCCCTTAACATGTTTAGTTCAACCACACATCAGCCTATTTCTACCGGCATGTAAATGGTAGAAGCCTGTCAGGACCACAGAACACCCTCACCTTTAGTGATAAAGCTGACCCTCCTGAGTGCCAGTGAGTGGAGCGGTGACTAAAACGGAGAAGGATTGTCGGGGCTTGATATGGAGGAGGCGATGATGTACTTCCCTCTTCATGCATCAGCAGATTATGGCAGCATTCATCACTGGTCCCAGACCCTGTGCTAATAATCAGCTGAGTATATCTCAATCTACAGCCTCTGATTTATACCGAGCTCTGCTGTGGGGTGACAAGTTTTTAAACGGGGCTGCACAATGTAAATCATAACCTCGCTGAGTCGAGTAGATGGGTTCATGCTGAGAGATGGGAGGGCAGAGAGGCATTCACTTCCAACCGCAGACAAACACTTGTCTGTGAAGTAATATATGCTGTACGCGGCTCAGAGTTGTGTGTTTTACTGCAAAGTTCAGCACAGTACATATGTATAGTATCCATATTTCTGAGTTAATTATACATTACTGCTTTAATTTATGTTAATTTGTACACCAGATATTTCACTTAAAGCTGCAGTGGGTAGAAATGGAGCAGATATACTAATGGCATCGACACAATTTCACAGACCGGTGGAAAACAACTAGTCAGAGCTGATCTGGAGTCTGCCGTCCAGTTTCCGTATGAGAGCCACAAGTCGATCACTAATGAACTCCGTTCAAACGATCAAACTAGGCAGCGTTGATCAATTATGAATCAATATTCTGTTACTGTAATGACTATTTCTCGCCTCAAATGTTTTCAGAAACATCTTGTAGTGCACGGTTTAGCTGTAAAATGAGAAAGTTTGTGACCCGGCAGCCATGCTGAGATCTGGTGAAGAAATACCGAGCACCGCTCACCAGTCGGAGCACAGCCAATAGGAACGCTCAATAGGAACGCTCTGACTGGCATGATGAAAAGCATCAGGTTTTCTAATTGCGCAATCACAACTAATCATCTTCAAAGCGTCAGGCCAACCAAAGCTGACGTCATTATTTTGATGCTAAACATGTCGCTCATGACATTTTGTCGCTCAGTCACTTTTACTACACCCTTCAATCTCACCTTTCAGAACCAGGCAGTAAAGAAGGCCAATGTCACCCCGCTAACACAAGCTATAAACTACCCTTACCCAACTTTTATAATTCATAGGTCTGTTGGACCTGGAGCGTGATGACATCACCTTGTTTAATCCAATGAGGGAGCAGGTTATGCTCTGTCTTGTTTGACCTTGCTTGCACTGATTCACAGTCTTGATGCTGGGAAGTAAGCGGGTGTGTAATATCCATGGCTTCTGGCGGTTTTCATTATCCTGCTTTCATTTAGGATGCAGCAGTAGATGGAGAGTGAGATACCACTTTCTGTGGAGTAATCTCTCTGAAAATGTCCCTCAAATTTAAGCAAATTCTCCAAATGAGATGATTTGGTTTGAAAATACAATATGTCTATCTCACTTCAGTAATAAAAAAAGAAGGTTTTGAAGGAGGTGAGTTATGTGAATGACCTTAAGGGCAATGACGCTAGGCTATGCCTCAAGGGTTCTCTTATGGTATGATCTTAAAGGTCCAGTGTGTAGGATTTAGTGGCATCTAGTGGTGTGGTTGCAGATTGCAACCAACTGAATACTCCACTCCCTCCTCCCTTTTCAGACTGTGGTAACGTGAGCCGCCGCGTGCAAAACAGTGGTTACGATGTGGCATCTTTATAGGACCTCCGACTCGCGTACTTTAGGAGCAACGAAATCAGATGGCAGATCACGTTACCAGTTTCACAAGTGTGTCGTAGAATAATAGTAACTTTTACTGTAGAAACATGGTGGAGCAACATGGCAGACTCTGTGAAGAGGGCCCCCTCCCTATGTAGATATGAAGGGCTCATTCTAAGCTAACGGAGACACATTGATTCCTAGTTTCATGTGATTATACACTAATGAAATTATAGTTATGAATATTATAAATCATTTCTGCCAAAAGATCCCCCTAAATCCTCAACACTGGACCTTTAAATGACTATAGCTCATTCATTGGCCTTTTCCCCCTCCTGGCTTAATCCAAAAATGCTGTTGTATTGGAATTGTGATATGAAAAATGGCCTATTTGCTGTCTTCACTAATTGAATTGACCCGAGAGGAG
>CAKALG010044069.1:0-13160 GCA_916700815.1 Helicolenus hilgendorfi
CTTCAGTTAAGAAAGTAGTGCAGTGCAATTGGTCAAATAAGTAAATAATATTAAAGGTCCCATATTGTAAAAAGTGAGAATTTCATGTCTTTTATATTATAAAGCAGATTTAAGTGCTATATAAATACTGTTAAACTATCAAAATGCCCAATATACAGAGAAATACACACAGAAATATATACAGAAATTGTGCATTTGAAACAAGCCGTTGGGATTTCTGTCCATTTGTGACATCACAAATATACAATATTATAATATAGACATAATATATATTAATATAGACCATTACACGGTTTTAAACATAAATATTCTAAATGTGTCCCAGTTTATTTCCTGTTGCAGTGTATATAAATAACATCAGCTGACAGGAAGTAGACATGGACCCAAACTGTTACCTAGCAATGCAATTCTGTTGCAATTCCGTTGAAATGCACTAAAACGGAACGTTTCAGACAGAGGGTAAATACAGGTATATTCAGGCTGACAGCATGAGGAAAATAAAGTTTTTTTTTAACATTACAGCATGTAAACATGTTTTAGTAGAAACACAAAATACAAGTATAATCCTGAAAATGAGCATGATATGGGACCTTTAAATGGACAACTGCGTGTTTCAACAAGGAGTTTACCTGTGTGGAGATATGAACATTTCTGCCAGCATGGAAGTTCATTCTTGACCTTGGGATCAGTATGTCAAGGTCCACTACGTAGCTTTTCCTGAGGTTTCAACCACATCTCACAGTCCTCATCACACAAGGGAGGCTCAGATGTCATGAAGTGACCCAATAATGGAACTTCAGCCACATGATAACAGGTGGTCACATATGGAAGGGAGGTTCCAAGATGGTCTCTGAATCTCGTCCTTGAGCTTTTCTCCAGTCACAAACTGACTGCTGGTCCATCACTTTGATGCCTTGGCTCCATTCAACAGGGAGCCAGCACTTATACCGCAAACCATTCAACACCTCAACATCTCTGCTGGTACACCTTAAACACAGGAGCCTCCCTGAAGGAAGACTGGAGTGACATCATCATGCTATCACATGTAAGAGCTGGGGGGGGGACACTACATCAGTGAAACAAGGACCCTTGAGAATAAACACTAGAGACAAACAACTGTATGTAAACACCAAACCAAAACCGCTCACGGCATCCACTGGGAATATCATTCAGCAGTGTACTTGCTACTGAAATGACTGACGGCAGTGCAGTAGTAAACCACAATGCAACCTTTTAAGATCAAATGTTCACAATAACCATATTTAAAAGAGAAAAAATGAAAATACATTAAACCACAACCACAAATATGCTTTAAGAAAGAACTGAACTTAATCTTTTGAGTTAGTTTTGTATTTATAGTATAAGATGCAACCATAGAAATCCCTGAGAAACAGTTAAAGTGATAAAAATGATTTATTACCCGATGAAATTAAACATGAAAAAACAACTGGAACTATGGCTGTTTTGGAATTTACAGCACAAATTCAGGGTGATGCACATAACTGACTGTTGATATGATAAACCACATACAGAGTGTAGACTGTATGATACAGAGCCATATGTGCACATGCACAAAAAAATGTACATGTATACAACTGCTACAATAAAGGCCCGTACAACCACACATGTAAATCTGACAAGGTGAATAGAAAATAATTTGTTATTATTTACTTGCATATAAAGTGAAAAAATAATTTGTATATCTACTAATTTACTATATAAAACTTTGGAGGAATTACTGAGAGCATAACTGAAATCAACTTTTTAACTTTCTAACTTTTTAACAACCATAGGTGTTGGTATTGGCTGAGGGTTACGCCCCCACATGGGGCCGAAAGGCTCTTTGCTGGAGCGCAGAAGAGTCCCAAACACAACAAAATAAGAAGAAAAGAGCAAATACAGGCAGAGGACAGGGTCTCTGTAGATATAGGCACCACCACACACTTCTACGAAGTGATAATAAGTGATAATTGAGAGGGATTACTTTGGTATCAGTCTACACATTGTTTTTTAGGAAATTATTGCATATTATACCTTTGACACTATTCAATGGGGCATTGGTTCTGCTGCTGAATGCAGTCCAGTAAGCAAACAACGGATTATAGTTTATAAGCTTTTATTTTGAAAACATGTCAAAACCGGAAAACCAATGCCTACTATTCAGTTCTGACTTGCATTGCCAGAAAGATGTCAAAAGGCATTATATGAAATAAATTAAAATAAAAAAAACAACACAACTAAAGGTAAATACGCGTATTTAAAGTATACATTGTTATATGATGTATTAATGTCATATTTAAATATGAGCTGTAATGATTCCATGGTGCAGATGTTGGAAGAAGTTTCCTGACAATCAGCTGAAGAGTAGAGGACAATGAATGAATGAAAACACGGGTTAAAAACGAATTAACAACGACTCCCTGGTGTCCACAGAGACATGATGACATGATGACATGATGACAGGATGTAGGAGCGCACTTCAGACAGCTCTAGAAAAGAAGTGCAGTGTTGTGGTTGGAGTCCATGAGAGGGCAGCAGAGGAGCAGCATACTGCATGTTAGAGCTCTGCTCAGCTCAGAATACAGCAAAGAGATCTCACTCTTTTAGAGGAAAAACATCATCGCAAACTTGTGTCCACACTCCTCTGAGCCATGTTTTGTACGAGCTTCCATGTTTTGTACCAGTGTTCAGTTCAAGCTCTTTTTGTTGAACCAGAAACATTCCCACAGAGGCACACTGACCACTGATCACTGACATCTGCTGCTGCTGCTGCTGCTGTTAGCAGATCAGTAAAGTGAGTCCTGGTGGAAACTCCACCTTAATCACGGTGACTTGTGATGCATTCAGGTCACCTCCAAAAAATATTTTTAACATTTGAAAAAGTAAGTTATCTTCTAGAAATGTCCCAACATTGACGATCTTCTTGCTCGTTACTTCGATTGCCCAAATTAAGTAGTATTTGATCACGTTAAAGTGAGGTCAGCTGTATAAAGCACACATCATCATCATCAAGGGTAGCCTATCTCATATTCACAATCCACTAGTTTTAGACTGAATACATTAAAATGTTACTACTTTTAGGCCAACAATTAATAAATAGTAGGCTATATAAACCCAATATATCCTATTAGCTGCTGCCGTTATTGATTATAATTTACAGTCTGTAATGCACATTTTTGCATATTTTTAGATTACAATTTACAGTCTGTAATGCACATTTTTTGCACATCTTATTTTATAATTTACAGTCTTTAATGCACATTTTTCGATTATAGTTTACCGTTTTTAATGCACATGTTTGCATATTTTTGGATTATAATTTACAGTCTGTAATGTACATTTCTGCATATTTTCAGATTATAGTTTACAGTCTTTAATGCAAATTTTTGCATATTTTGAGATTATAATTTAGTCTTTAATGCACATTTTTGCATATTTTTAGATTACAAAATTACAGTCTGTAAGGCACTTTTTTTAAACACATTTTAGATTATAATTTAGTCGTTAATGCACATTTTTAGATTTTAATTTAGTCTTTCAAGCGCGATTATAATTCTCAGTCTTGTAATATGTCCATATCATCTGTCACTTTATGTAAATATTGTAACATGTACATACCTGTCACTGTAAATAAAGTCCTACTCACTGCACATACAGTAGCCTATATAGACACCTTCACATGTACATATGTACACAATCATCCAGTCATGTTTATCCATTCAGTATTTATTTCTTTGCATTATTTGTATTGTTTACAATTTCCAGAACACTTGACTTGTACTTTTATTTTTATTATTGTATTCTTATTTTATTGTTGATCATTGTTGTACCTAGCTGTTTCTATTCTGTGTAAGTATTTTGAGAGAGCTGCATCAAACATGTATGTAGTCAGTAGGCTACTTGGCAAATTAAACCTGATTCTGATTCTACAGAAAAGAGTCAGTTTGTGTCTCCACCGGATTCCTGGCAGTCTGTGGAGAAGACTTGGAAACACCAAACCTCCATGTTGAGGATATCATTTACAGGAAATAGCTATAACAGAACAGTTCACTGATTTGTTTGTCCGAATCCAAACCAAATAATTCTAATATTTTTGAGACGGGATTGTGAGAGACTTTGACTCGTGACCTCATTTTCCCACCTCACCTGAACGCACCGTAGCTGAAGGTGGAGTTGTTCTCCTACTTTAACTTTAATGGAGGGAGGGTGTGTCTCTCTCTCTCTCTCTCAGACAAGTCGCCGTCACTTTGCCACTTGGCTAACTTTCTTTCTCCTCTCCTAGCGGCCGCCTCTTCTCCAGACTTCACTTCCTCCAGGTTAATGTCGGAGAGGAGGTGAACGGACTTCTTCAGGAGTATACTACATCACTCTCATCGGATTCCTTTGCGTTAGTTTTAAACGCTGTAGTTGTAGACCCGTGGAGTCGGTGTGGGATTTGTGAGTTTCCTCCACCATGGGGGACGTGATTTCCAGTCACCTGGATGAAGCCAAGCGGGAGATTATCACAGGTGAGGAGCGGTTGTTTGGCGTTTTAGCACATGTGCGTTTTTGCGCAGCGGTCACTGACTAATCTGTTAGATTGGACATCAGAGTGGTTTCACTACCAGCGTGTTATGCGACTCTACTACTGCATACTGCTTTATACTGACTTGGTCTAGTGTTGCAATAACCGCGAGGTACCGAGATACCGAGCTGGATCCCAGCAGGCCAGAGGACATTATTAAAAACAACTGGGCCACTAATAGAATATCCCTCCACTCTGGCAGATCATGTTGAAGAGACCCGAATACAGCCTGGAAAACGTTGATATGTCCTGTTTATTTCATTCACCACTTCTATGACAATTGTTGTAAAGTTTGGCACTCGTTTTAAAACCCTACTACAGCTGTTTACTACGAGCTTTTCATTCTGTCACAAAAACATTTCTTGTGAGGAAAATTGTATTTCTTAATTGTTCTTGACCTGATAATGGTCAAATATACTGGCATAAAATATATATTTTACCTGACTTTACAAAGTCCATGAAGTGTAACTTAACATTATGAAACATTAACTGCACTTAGATTAATTTCCAGAAACAATGGTGTTGTCTTGACCTCTGGCCTCTGGCAGCTCCAGCTCTTATTCTAGCCGTTTCTTGTCTTCTACAATTTCACTTTAGTATCATTAATGTAACCATGACGTTTAGATCTGTTACCTATTAGTGAAGTCAACATACAAGTTCTGTTACTTCTCTAGGTTCTGTTTGGTCTTTAGGGGCTACGCTAGGGATGCACCGAGCCCACTTTTTCCGTCCCGATACCAATACCTGATGGGCTCTGGGTATCGGCTGATACCGAGTACCGAACCCATACCGATGATTCAGCTGTATGCCTCACTGTGTGGAAGTGACTGGGATCATTCTTTAATGTGTAAGGCAACATCAAGCCTGACTTAAACATCGCTTTCCTAACTTTGTAAAACAAAATGTAACAAAAAAATATATAAATGTACTAATAGTAATTATTAAAATAGTATATCATACTCCGGCAACTTGATAAAACATCTTCAAAATGAACAGGAATTACAATTCAAGGGTAAACCTTTTTAATACGGCAAATAGTCGGTCAAAACTTAAACAGGAATTCAAATTTGGGTATGTAATGTACATATAAACATAGAATTGAATTGAATAGATCGGCCCCATGGTACCAATACCTCTGAATATCATCTGAATGTGGTGATAGAATAGCGATCCCAATATCCCGTCTTAAAAGTTATTCAATTTACAAGATATCAAATGGAGAAAAACAGCAAGTTTTCACATTTTGAGAATCTACAATTGAGAAATGACTTAACAATGAGCTGATTATTAAAGTTAGGGCTGGAACTAAGTGATTAATTAGTGATTAATCTGCCAATTATGTTCTTGATTATAGCCTGATTTCTAAGGAACACGGGTGGAGCTGCATCCACCAGCCCCACCCTGTCTATTGATTAAATCACAACTTTGTAACCCACGCTAACGTCATGATCATTTGGACTTTGAGCTCACTTTAAATATATAACTAATGCTGACAAGGCCCAACCCTCTGGTCTTTTATCCTGAGTTGATGAGCTGTTAATAGGCGGTGTGTGACATTAATGTATTTGTAGAACAGCTCTCAGTTTCTAACCATTTTCAATCTTTCTCTCATCAAGAACCGAAAAAACCCCTGAAAAGATAGAGGCAGGCAGCGCCCTTTTTCAGTTTCAGCTCTTATAAATGAGCATTTGGCCTGTTAGAACTTGTTCGTTTGTAGGTGATGTGAGATCCAGAGCAGAGGTGACTGGAGCACATAAAGTACGGTACAGGTTGTGTACAATACAAAGTGCTGCTGCTTATACTGATGTGTATTTAGCCCAGACTGAAATATCTCAACAAATACTATATGGGGTGCCACATCATTTTGTATGTAAATGTATGGTGCCCCCTACCTATATCACGTACAGGCTCATTAGAATATAACCCCCCCGCCCTCCATGTCAGTATCTCCCCCCACAGCTTGAGAACTACATTTGCAAAGGTGCACAATATTTTTCGCACAAGCCAATCAGAGCAGAGTGGGCGATTTTGGGAGGGAGGCTTAAAGAGACGGCGTTTCAGACACAGGGTGAATACAGGTCTATTTAGTCAGACAGTATGAGAACAATAATGTTTGTTTTTTTACATTAAAGCATGGGAACATGTTCTAGTAGAAACCCCAAATACAAGTATGAACCTGAAAATCAACATGATACGTCCCCTTTAAGGTGTGGTGCCCAGCCCCAAGGATTGATCACCAACTGGGCAAAGTTAGTAACTCCCCCTTTGGCTCCAGACAGTCCCTCATGTGAACTATGTGCTAATTGAATTATCAGTAGGCCTGTGGTTAATAGCTAAGATACATATGCAATGCAAAGTGTGGAAGGAAGCTCCATTTTTCCCTGGGGGCCTAGGGGGGGTTAATCCACCCCTCACCCAGATCTATGTACTTTCTGTACAATTCTTTATTTGAACCTTTTCACAATGATGTGAGGAAATAACAACTTTATCCCACTTCACCCGATGGCCTGTTGGCCTGCAGATCCACTGACCTTTTCTGTGTTGCATTCACTTTCCACCCTTGAAGTCTGCACAACGTTTTAGAACACATGCAGCTGACTACCTTTCAAGAAATGGAGAAAGAAAGTGATGTTACAGGCCAAGCGTCATCTTTTTTTGTTTAATGCCTTCAGTGGCCACTCCAGAGTGAGACACACACACGCACACGCACACACACATGCATCAGATGTGGAATCTGAGGAATGCATGAAAAAGCGTGTGTGGCTGGATGGAACCCTCCTTCAGGCCTTGAGCTGCACAGTCAGCGCCACACAGTCTCTGCTGCCAAGACAAGTCCAGTGCCTGGCTGGCTTTAAGGGAAGTGCCTGGATTTATCATTAAAGCCCTCCACACACACACACACACACATTCACTCATTTAGTTCATTCCTGATGCATTGAGAAGGCAATAAACCACTGTGCCAGAGATCAAATTGGTAAAATACTTTCTTTTATGGACATGTTTCCTTCTCAGAGTTCTGGTAATCCCGTTCATTAGATTGCTTCATCAATCGGTGCCATTGTATTCAGGAGATGATTTATGACCAGCTGATGAATTGGCCACACCTATCCTTTGTCGCATCGCCGTTAGAAAAGCCTCGCCTTTTTTTCTGCTGATAAGAATAACTGCGGGAGTCCCAGAGCCGAGTCATATGTTAACCTGCTAGCAGCGTGTTCGACTGCCCTCGTAACCTCCAGCATGAGGTCAGCTTTGGAGGGAGATGTGGGGGTGTGTAGTGACTGGGAATGACCCAGATCACATGGCTAACCTCTCATTTCCTCTTTGGAAACTGGCATGCACATGTGTACTCTAGTCAGGCTTACGCATGTGCACATGCACATGGAGAAGCTGTTTTGCTATTGCGTGTCAATTTAAAATGACCGCAGTAGCAATGGCGGTCGAACACCAATACACTCACTCACGCTAATGCACATGAATGCTAAAAACACTTTGTCTTTTTATTTATTTGTCATTTATTCATGAGAATGGAACATCATTTACCTTTACATTCATTCAGATTTCATAAGGTCACAATAACGAACGATCAAATACACAAAATGAGTAAATATTGTAATTTAACACAATTCTGAGAGTAAAGAATAGAACACAATGTCCATCTTATCATTTTTCGCCTTTTTAAAGGTCCCATATCATGCTCATTTTCAGGTTCATACTTGTCTTTTGAGTTTCTACTAGAACATGTTTACATGCTCTAATGTTCAAAAAACCCTTTATTTTCCTCACACGGTCTGCCTGAATATACCTGTATTTACACTCTGTCTGAAACGCTCCGTTTTAGTGCATTTCAACGGAATTGCGTTGCTAGGCAACAGTTTGGGTCCATGTTTACTTCCTGTCAGCTGATGTTATTTACATACACTGCAACAGGAAATAAATTGGGACACATTTAGAATGTTTACGTTTAAAACCGTATAATGGTCTAAATATTGTATATTTGTGACATCACAAATGGACAGAAATCCTAATGGCTTGTTTCAAACGCGCAAAATTATGATTTCTGAATATGGGCTGTGTGTATTTCTCCGTATATTGAGCGTTTTGATAGTTTAACAATATCTATAAAGCACTTAAACCTAAATATAAAAGATATGAAAAGCTCACTTTTTACATAATAGGACCTTTAAACACCATGGAGGGTTCCTACCCTTGAGTTGGGAACCACTGCTCTGAACAACTTGATAAAGTTCTAGAAATGTAACCGGGGACCCCAGACTTAATAAAATGCATAGAGCAGTGCTAACTTGGTCAGTGGGGGAGAGGCCAGGAAACAGGAAATCCTAATGGGGAGTGTTTTTCCCTGCCTCTGTTAAATCTTCAGGCTCTGGAGAGAAAGTGTTAGGTGGCCAACAAGCTGGCTCTCTGTGGCCTGGTGAGGTGTGGCACTCTCACCTTCAGCACATAGAGGCTTGTTTTAAACAGGTTCAGATAGCGGAAATACCTGCTGCTGGGACCCCACGCACACACACTCCTCTTAGAGGCAGAGACACACACTCCTGTTAAAGGCAGAGCAGGTCTGAAATGATCTCATGAGGTAAACTTCAACAAACAGAGCCACAGAATGTTTCTACTGTGGTTACTTCACAATGAAACCCAAAGTAAAGGGAGAACTTAGAGGGGGAGATTACTTCATGAAACCTAGCTCACTCCCTCAAAAAAATGTACGCTAACTTAAAGGGACAGTGTGTCGGATTTGTTGGCATCTAGTGGTGTGGTTGCAGATTTCTGTAGTGGTCCCAGTAATATTTGTTCTCAAAGTGTACTGAAGTAGCATATCATATGACATGGTTAAGATATGCTTAAGTCAATTAAAGCTTCAGTAGGCAGAAAGTTTTGGGGCAAAAACTCCATAATAACTTTTCAGCATATTGTTATTCAAGTGTTCTGAGAGAAAACTAGACTTCTGCTCCTCCTCATGGCTCTGTTTTCAGGTTTTAGAAAATCTAGCCTGAGACGGAAGTCTTTGGCCAATCACAGGTCATTTCAGAGAGAGAGCGTTCCTATTGGCTGTGCTTCAGCTGGTGGGCGGGGCTTGGTGTTTCCTCAACAGATCTCAACATGGCTGCCGGGTCACAAACGTTCTCAGTTTTTCAGCTAAACAGTACACTACAAGATGTAGAAAGAGAAATAGGCATTACAATAAAAGAATACTGATTCATATTTGATCAGTGCTGGCCTGAGTTGTGAGACGGTTAAGAGCTGAACAGCAGACTCCAGATCAGCTCTTACTGCTCGTTTTCCTCCGGTCTGTGAAATCTTGCAGATGCCGTTAGGAGCACCGGAGGACACTGAGGCCCATGATTTTTTTCAGATTACCTGTCTCATGCACTACTGTCAGGATATAGTGATAAAAATAACTTTATTAATCATATTTGCTCCATATCTACCCACTGCAGCTTTAATTGACAACTGCTTTAATGCACTAAATTCAACAGTGTAATCTTGCTATTATCAACAAGTTGTTGTTGTTTCTATAGTTCTGAGTGACTGTCACTGCCCCATGTTACTTTTGCCCATTTCATTGTGCAGTTTATTTTCTTTAAATATATCATATGTACTTTTACTTAATGTGCCTCAGAGTTGGTTAGGATCACATACTGATCAACACTGGTGGTCCACCTTTCTGAGCCAGGAAGAAGCCTGGAGCAGAGCACTGATGTTTCCCTGTTGGCTAAAGTGCACTCTCTGAAAAAGAAAAATGTTTGAACTAAAACTCCTGCCCTGCCTCTAATCACCGCCATTAAACATGTTTAAATCTAGCTACATTTGCACTCATTTAGGGCTCTAAATCCGCACACAAGCACAGCCGCTGCCCTCGCTTCAGCTCTGATGGGAACAGTCTAAATTTATGAGTCAGCCTATGGGTCTATCTCAGTGGAATGTTTTTGTTAAAGGCACTGTGGAGAAAGGAGGAGGAGGAGGTGGGGGTTCTCTTGTGGGTCTATTAAATAGCAGTCTGGTCTCCGCTCACATCTCTATATGCTGAAAGTGTTCAGCTGACGTCAGTGATAAGATAAGTCGCCATGTACGGCAGTGTTGATTTGATAAGATTACCACAGTGATGGAAGACAAACACGGCGGTGTCATTAGAGCTGATACCTGGCCTCAGCACCGCCGAGGGCCCCTGGACAATTAGTCTGGTAGCCGGCTGCAGCACAACAAAGAGTCAGCTCGACTCATAGCAGATGCTCATGATATGTTCTTACCTCTAAGTCTGACCTATATTTAATGAAAAAACAGATAATTCTGTGGAATGTGACCCCAGAGTGGGGAGTTGGGAGAAGTCACCCTTTGCCCAGATACACTTTTTTTTAATCACTTAAAATTTCTGAGTTTTCTTTTAATGATATCATCAATGTTTCTAAACATGGAAGCAATGGATCCTGCATAATTTAACAACACAATACTGCAGGTTTATGTTATTGCCATCAGTTTGAATTATTTCCACTTTATTTCTGAGAAAGCATGTTTTCCTGCAGTTTGGTTTTGGCGGTTGGTTCTAACATTACTCATGAAGTCGATTCACCACGTTGCACTCAAGTAAAAGTTTAAGGTACATCACTTGAGTATTTCAATTTTTACACTTTTACTATACTCGAGAGGGACATTTTTTACTCCTATATTTATTTGACAAATAAAGTTATTAGAGACTTTACAGATTGTTTTTGACATAAAATACATAACACCAGTGGTGTAACCCACTTGGGGTTGCCTCCTTACAAAAAAGCTGAGTCTGGTAGGGTCCCTTTTTCATTTCAGATGTCTACATTTATAAGTAGTTTGCAACTCCACCAGAGCCATTTTCCCTCTAAACTTCTCAAACGGTTTCATTTAAAAGTGTTTGAGGCCCAGCGAGGTGGAGTTAGCCATTATTATCCATTATTTGCTGATAAAAGCAAAGGTTATAAAAAACCCTAACCTGACCCTAAGTAAACCTAAATGCCAGAAATTCACCCCACCCTCCAAATATAGACTTGTTCTCACATGACTGAAGTTCTGTACTCAAGTCAGATGACTTCATCTGAGCTACTTCTCCTTACATTTGTAATATTTTATTACAGATCGTCGATTCGCTGTTTCTTACCAAAATGCTCTCTGTGAGTCATACTTTACTTCCACTTTTAGGTCCGCAGGCTTGTAACTTTAACTTTGACCAAATAATCTGTTATAGTCCAACACAGATACTCGTGTTCTGACTGATGACTCAACCTGGACAGTTTATTTGTCCATCATTGGAAGCATTGGAAGTGCTCCGATTGTCACCTGTCTATATGCAGAATATGAACGAACCTCTGCATGCACAAAATATCTCCTTCCTCCCACAAGAAATGCTGCTCTCCCAGTCCTGCCAAGTCACTTGAGATGCATCACATTGCATCGGTAGAGTGAGCAGTGTGTTTGGTTAAGTTTAGTTAACTTGAGCAACAGTAACAGTAACATACATTACCCTTGTCATATCAGATGAGTGCTCAACCACTGTGTTTATCCCAGGCCCAGTACAGTTGATATTCAAACCTAGGAACAGTATGTGCTGCTTAGTAACACTTAGTAGGTGATTCCAGCCAGTCTATTTTTTATTATTTACTTAAGGCAATGAGTAATGATATGACTGTGAACATAATCATAGATCTTGTGGACACTGTTGTACAGAGGATAAGATGATAAAACCAACAGTCAGACATCCATCTCTAGGTTCAAGACTCTGTCTCTCCTTGTCCTTCTCTTTTCATGCTTTTTATTCCACCGAATGAGTTCTCAAAGTGTTGTTTGTGAGTAGAGGTACTTCAATACATCAGCTTAGTCTCCATATGAATAGGACTTAAGACAAGCATGGCAAGATCCATTCCTAGTCCTTGACTAATGGTAGATAAAGACATGTCACACTAGGAAGAGAACTTGACATACAGGCGCTCACACATTCATACCCTGGGATTCCTGAAGAGGCCCTGCCCGGTAAGAAATACCTTGAGTAGTCATCACACATCTCTGTTGGAACATTGGAACATTTGGCCATGAAATCTGCCTGATCGGGGATGTTTTCAGTCGGAAAGTGGACGGTCAGTGGAAATATTGAAAAATTTGCTGACTAGTGCAGCTAGGACGGTGAAATAAGGGAAGCATTGTCTTTGAGTGCATCTCCTGCTGTCTTCAATTGTTTGAGATGAATGAGGTCTTTGATTCCCCTCAGTTGTCTGACGCAGTCTGGTAGTCATGTGATCACGCTGAGTGACTTTCCCCAAAGAAGCATCTCAACCGTGGTGTATTTCAAAGCGACCACTTTGAAGCAGCTGCTGTCAGTCTTTGCCAGATGGATGAAACTGTAGATCAGCGTTCCGCTGATGACTTTTTAAAGGCTAGTAGTACTAGGGATGTGGCGCTGAGGACATTTTCCTAGCGGTTAATAAACTTGTGACAACACCAGTGGTACCGATTACACCGGACATTTTACAAGAATAGATGACGGTCAGTATGTGTAGTGCTCTTACTTTAATCTTTAATGTCGTGTGGCTGTGTGTCTGGTCTCTCCGGTCTCTCCGGT
>CAKALG010044080.1:0-10893 GCA_916700815.1 Helicolenus hilgendorfi
TTAGTTTGTTTGTGCTATTGCGCGGCTTTGGTGAACCCGAACTAACAAAAGTTAAACAATAACACAAACTGATCGAGGCCGCAGTAGACCAGCAGCTCCTGTGTTCTGCGAGGTAAAATGACTGTTTTCTTAATGGAGTCTGGTGGCTTTGGCGAGAGCATAGATGGCTACAACGGCTTCAGTTCCCCGTCGGAAAACATAGACTGTATAGCTGTCTGACGGCAAGGTAAACCAGCAAAAATATTCTAAATATAACGTACACATAAACTGATATTGATTTCTTTAGTTGACCCTTTCTTTTAGGTGGCTAAAATACGTTTGTCTGCCGGCCCTGTCCACAGCAGTACATCGCTTTGCTTCTGTGCAGTAACTCTTGTCTCCTTCTCCAAACTGGGGGCGAGTCGACCATCATCTACTGTAGGTAATACACTGGCTATGGAAAAGTACTTCATGCAACCCCACTTTAAAACAAAACACCTGAACTATCCCTTTAAATCTGTCACAAAGGGAGAGCATACTCATGTTGTCTCCAACATGTTATGTTCTAATGCTTCTATTTAACTTTTTGTATTTGTTGTGACAGTGCATATACCTCTAGCAAATTTAAAAAGTTGCATGGTATTATTTTAGCAACTGAAATTACATAACAGAATGTTTACAGCTTGTCAAAAGCAAAGTCATTTTGGGGGTGCATACTTAGAGTAGGATTGCATTAATCGATGTATCGACCCCGTATTGTGATGGTGGACAGCAACCTGGCTCAGAAGTACTTATAACGACAAATGAAGCTGCGCAGATATGAACAATTAAGTACTAATGTATATTGTTTGTCGCGTGATATTGGTTCAGCAGCTGCTACATCTCCTGTGATTGGCATGCGAGATGCTGTCACATTATTGTGTGCATGTAAAAGTAGTCGCTGGCAGCTGTGATGTTCGACTGAGGACTGACCCCCTGAACATTGGCACAAGTGTGTATGAAGAAACCCTCATCAGTGCTTGTCAGCCACTGTTGTCCCGTGTGAAATTAGACTGTCTGGTTGCATATTGGTTCATATGCAGACTGCTGCCATATGCCTGCCACAGCCAAGGCCTGAGGTTGTGTGTGTCCAGGCAGTCGTATGTTGCCTTCTGATTGGGTATCCTGGGCAGAAAAACCCTGTCATTTGATTTTTGCATGGCATGTGCTGTACTAAGTTTGGCATTTCAGTTTTTAATCTCTTAGGTGGGGTACAATGGGGGGAAACATTTAAACTTTTGATTGCCATTTTTTAAATTTATTACAGCATTGGATTACTCAACAAATCATTCCCATCATCCAATAACGACCCCATAATTCGGGGGTGCAGATTTGCCGAAATTGCAAAACATTTTCTCAACCCATTTTACCCAATCTACTGAGATTTATTTTCCGGTTTGATGAAATACAAAAACACGTAACCTCCCCGAAGTGCTCTCGCAGGTAACAAGTTCTGCTTTCCTTTTTCAGTGATGATGGCCAAGGAGAAACCTCCCATAACTGTAGTCGGAGACGTGGGAGGGAGAATTGCCATCATTGTGGTAAGATATTGTGTGAATTCACTTTCTGTCATTGTCAGTTTCTCTGCCATCCTGTGATTATAACTCTTTCATAGTTCTCATTTATAGCGTTTCGATGCATCTCTAGTGGTTTGCACAACTAGTAGTAAATTAATTAATTTACTGCCACTATAAATGCCTGTTATCACATTTGGTATGGTTTTACAAATACATTTATAACTTGGGATGAATGTGAACTTAAAGGGATAGTTTGGGTGTTTTTTAAAGTGAGGTTGTATGAGGTACTTATTCATAGTCAATGTATTACCTACAGTAGATGACGGTCGGCACGCCATCAGTTTGGAGAGGCAGACAGGAGCTACTGCACGGAAACAAAGCAATGTACTGCTGTGGACGGGGCCGACAGCAAAACGTATTTTAGCCACCTAAAAGAAAGGCTCAACTAAAAAAAATCAATTGTGTAAACTACATTTAGAATATTTTCACCGCTTTAATTTGCTGTCAGACAGCCCTTTCCGACAGACGAAGCTGTGCTCTCTATGCTCTCGCTAAAGCCACCAGACTCCATTGAAAAAAAACTGTAATTTTACCTTGCAGAACACTGGTTGTTGGCTGGTAAAATTACAGGCTTTTTCAATGGAGTCTGGTTGCTTTGTTGATAACGGCTTCAGTTCCCCGTTAGAAACACAGACTGTATAGCTGTCTCACAGCAAGGTAAACCAGCGAAACTTTTCTAAATACACACTACACTTAAACTGATACTGATTTTATTAGGTAGCTAAAAATATGTTTTGCTGTCAGCCCCCGTCCACAGCAGTACATTGCTCTGGTTTTGTGCAGTAAGGGCGTGCCGACCGTCATCTACTGTAGGTAATACACTGACTATGGATGAGTACCTCATACTCATCTCAAAACACCCGAACTATCCCTTCAACTATTCATGCCTTTTGAGTTACATTTACACACCTTAAAGTGAGAATTTGTAATTGTTTAAAGAAGTAATAACACTTTCTTCTTCTTACATATAAAACTTTAATTCATAAGCAATAAAACATACAGATGCACAATTCAGTGAACACAGGGGTTGTGCTTCTACAGCCTAACGTGGTCTGGTATGACCAGCAGCTTAAGGTGGCTGATGTTATCCTGTATAATGGACACTACTGAGTCAATTCACTGACTTGATGTTTTGCCATTTCTTGTTATCCCACAAAAGCATTGCTCATATGTTCCTGCCATTATGCTAAGCTGCTCTATGATACTGTAAGAGCAACCAACTGATCAGAGACACCATGACAAAGATATTACCAAAGAGAAAGAGACGGGGATGTAATTGTCGAGTATTTTTCTTTTCTCTCTCTTCTTCCAGGATGACATTATAGATGATGTGGGAGACTTTGTTGCAGCTGCTGAGATCCTGAAAGAGAGAGGAGCCTATAAGATTTATATCATGGCCACACACGGCTTACTGTCCGCTGATGCTCCACGCCTCATCGAGGAATCCGCCATCGATGAGGTGAGGACACCTAAAAGTGTTGTTTTCAGTGATATGCATTTAAGTTTTAAAAGTAGAATATCAACAAGGAAGGAAGCTAAAGAATTACCAAGGGGAGGAGAAAAGGCCAAATGGAAGGAGTTAATTTGAAACCAGCAGAAAATGTGCTCCTGTAGCTCTCATCTATTCTTTATAAACACAATGTAAAAGACGATACTTCCTCCTAATGGAATGAGTTTCAGCTGAATTGTTTGTGGCATGAGATGAGCTCCAACTAGAACAAGGAAATGAGCATTATATTGCAGTTGTATTTCTATTTCTGTAGACGATCATGTTTCAATTTTCAGTTCCTCCTCACTATCCGGGGTTCAGAAAACAATAGATGCACTCAACCTTTTTGAGTTCTGCGTCAGATGGGTAAATTGGAACTCGCTGGATTGAAAAGGTGTAAAATTTCACCTCCCATCAGTTTTTAAGCCGTCTCAGATTTCAATTTTGAAAAGCCGTGAGCAGCAGCAGTAGCCACTTAGAGCTCACAGGTGAGCCAAAACAAATGAGTTCACAGGTGTAGTTTAAAGTGTGACTCATCAGTGACGCGTAAGCTTTTCAGTATCAGCCTGACAAGAAACTACTTTTTAATTTAAATGGAAACTGTCATCTTTTCTAGTCCTTGAGGGTACCGGCGCCCTCGGCCGACTTTATTTTTTTACTGAGACTCAGTTTTAGAGCTTGTCGGGAAGAATGCTAAATAATGCTACGAAGTTCCGCTAAATTTTGGCGAAGGAAAAACTGGCATGGCGATTTTAAAGGGGTCCCTTGACCTTTGACATTTCTTTGTAGTGAGACCATTTTTTTTAAATTTGACCCCACTGTATAAAACGACCTGTGGTGACCTCTAAGATAATCACAGCCTCATGAAACTTCACAGTCACAAACTAGAGACATTCAGAGGATGGATGGCTTTCCTAGGTAGATTGACAATAAGGAAGTTTCTGAGCAGTAGAAGAAGAAGTGCTCCCCATTCAATCGTCAAAAAATGCAATTCTTGCAGAAATCTCCAAATGTTTTTTGAAATCACAGCATGGCTATTTCTATGGTTTTCCTCAAGGTCTTGGTGTCTTAATGTGGTATTTTGGAGGGATATTTATAATCTTTATCAATTCTGGAGCAGTAAAAATCAAATCAAATTTAGCACCAAGTCTCTGTAACAAATGGTATCAACTCAAAAAATTGCTGCAACAATTTATGAGACACAATACAACATGGGGATGGCCGTCATATACTTCTATTATAATGTTATACACTTTTACAATTATTTTAATTAATTATTATTTTTTTAATGTGTGATTTATGACTAGTAGAACTTGTCACACAGTGCTGAGCTGCATCTCAAATTAATCTTCAGGTTCCCAGATTTCAGATGATGTACACCACTTCTATGTGACATCTACTGTCTCCCCCTAAAGACGCTCTGTACCTCCATAAAAAAAGAAAAAAACGGTTCTATGAAAAAGAGGAGTGGAAAAGTCTAAGCACGATCTGTGTGATTGTTCGACCCCTCAGGTGGTGGTGACCAACACCGTCCCCCATGAAGTGCAGAAGCTCCAGTGTCCCAAAATCAAGACCGTGGACGTCAGCATGATCTTGGCCGAGGCCATCCGCCGCATCCACAACGGAGAGTCCATGGCCTACTTGTTCCGCAACATCACCACGGACGACTAAAGAGTGTCAGAGAGGGTGAGGTGGGTGTGATAGCGACTTGAAGGCAGGTGCACTTCTTCCCAGTGCTTTAAAAAAAAAAAAATACATGCTAATGCCATGTTCCATGTGTCGTTTCTGTCAGGATTACATGTGTCCTAATTCATCGAGAGAAGTTTAGATAATAAGAATTACCCAACGTTATTTAATTTTGTATCAAAAGGTGTAAAAGTATTTCTTTTGTTAAGTTGAGAAATGTTGACTTTCACCTCATTCAGTCCTATTTTCAAGCCACTCCTCATCTTTGCTGCTGTTTTCCAACTTGAAAAAAAAGATGCTTTGTATTTAAAAAAAAAAAAAAAGTTATGTGTCATACACTGTGGTACCTCATATCTAACGACTGAACTTCAACCGCAAAAAGAGAGAAGAGAAAAACGTCTCCAGTTCCAGTACTTTATGCTTTACCAACCATTTCCCAATCGCTCTTGCTGGCCCTCGTGATCAGGGCTGCTGAGCACTTAATGGGGCGTGTTGTTTCCAACCACATAGACAACAACACAAACTCCTGCTTATTGGTGCCCAAATTATATTTTTATGCAGCTTTTTTTTGCACCATTACGGGAATGTTTTATAAAATGTCTTATGTGATGCACGACGTTTCTGTAGAATGAATGGATCTTCATTTTATATAGTATATATTAGGGGCTCAGTTCAACTAAATTATAACAAAATACATTTTCCTACTTATGTAAGAGGATAGTTTTGGATTAATGCTGCTGTTTTGAGAAATCTGCTTCTGTGGTTCCTGCTGTTGCCCCGGTAGAATGGAGGTTAATGTAATTAAATTAAATAAGTATCAATATACTATGAAAAAAGTGAAATGTTGGGCTCAAAGAAAAACTGTACAATGTTCACAACAAGGTCTGCAGATTCTCCTGAGTAACTTTCATTATTTCTGGAAAGGCGAGTATTTAAAAGATTTGAATTCCATTCACTTCCATTGTATTACACCTGTAGTGCATGGTTAACGTATATTGTAATAATTGGGATTTTTGTTTTGTCATTATTACTGTTATTATTTTGTTGTTATTTGGATGGACTGACCCTTTAATATACTCCTATCTCTCTAGCTGTAGACTGAACATACCTACTCTAATATGATGCTTATTTTGAATGGCTGCTGAATGAATGGTGTAAACTGACATCACATTGCATATAAAAAAAAGGCTGCCATTGTTGTAGCCAATTAACTACAAACCGTGGATATTAAACATTACTGCCGACTGTTTTTCAAAGCCGAGTAAAGATTTACTTCACGTGTTCTGTTTTCTAAGTTTTCCTTCGTTTTCTATGAAAATCAACTTCAACAGCGAACCTCCTGCTGGGTTTTCCTTTTTATCACTTTACAGTATTGTTATCTGGTGATGTGACTGAAAGGCTGCTTGTGTGCTACTGTTGGAGTTAGCAAACCACACTCCATAACCTTCTTAAATGCAAGCAGCAGCCAACTTCTCAATCTGCTTTTGTTCATTTTTTTGCCCCTCTGATTTAGAGTTTTTGGTCAGTATGAGTAACTTGAGTGTTACACCAGCGCATGAATGTACCAGATAAGTGGTCTTTGAACCGATCCATGCTTTAGGTGCATCACTTTCACAAAAACAACTTTGGCAGAATTCAATACGGTGGGCTACTTGAGTTGTTTTTTGTACTGTAGTAAAGTAAGAGGAAATCGGTTTGGCTGCTTGGAATAGGGATGCACCGACGCCACCCTTTTCAGATCAAGTACAAGTTCTTACATTTGGGTACTTGCCGATATAGAGTACTGATATGAGTACTTAATAATACTATTATAGTTCTAACAATGACTTTGAAAACGTGTTTTATTTTCATCAGATGTTCCTCACTTTCTGCCTGTAACAAATTAAATATACAACATGACAGTACAACTATATACAACTGACATTTTAACATTCAACTTTGTGTTTTCCCTGTACAAACAGAGCGTAGTTTGCAGTAAGGATGTTAATGATTAACCGTTTAAATATTAAAAATTAAATACTGGTGGAAACCTTGACTGATTCTGTTTCAACTTTTCCGCTACGTCTTTTTTTTTTTGCACTCCATGCGACCCCCAGCGCCGCAGCCCAAACGCACTACCCACATTCAAAATGAATGGGAGGATTGGCTTTTTTGCCGCACCATCGGATCTGGTGTGATTGCAGACTTAAGCGCTTCAACTCCTGCATGCAAGTCACTAATCTTGTCAGTCAACATCACGTAAAGTGCCGTAAAGTGATATCAGGTGCAGCTGTATTGGAGTAGTTCTACGAGTACTAGTATAGCTCAGTATCGGACCTGATTCTAGTATCGGTGCATCCCTAGCCTAGAAGATAGGACATGGGCACTAAAAAAAAAAAGAAAAATTGCCAGCGGTAATGTAAAATATGTGCATTCTTAGTAAATTGGCAAAAACACCAGTATGGTCTTGATGTTTGTCTATAAATGACGGTGGTATTTCCCCGTAAAAACTTGTGATTTGAACACACGCACCTTTTTGTGCTCTCTGAGTAAATTCCAAAGTGATGCTTAAGAGGAAATGAGTGTATTTCTATACCGATTGAGCCTTTTGCTCAGGTGAAATACACTTAATAAGCCAATGCATAATTGTTTGTTTCTATGTTTTTGATGGTTTGTTCCGATTTCACGCGTTGAAGAAAACAAAGCTACTGTACACCTTTTGCTTTTTACCATTTTGTTTTGTTATAGAGAATGGGATTTCTCCAGATGTGCTCATGGATGGCTATTTGAGTGCGATATGCTCACGCTGGTGTTGTGTTGGCACAGAGTTGGAGGTTGTCGGTATCGAATGCTGTTGCTCCTCGTGTCTCCTCTGTATTCACTGTTCTCCTGACTTGTCTGTGATGTTGAGGACGTATGATTTAGACCATAGATATAAAACAGCCCTAACACCCTCCTGTACGACGTTTGTCAATGTGTATGAAAATAAAACCGTTGCCTCTTGCTGTGCCTTCTCTTTATAAATAGGGAACCATACAAGTAAAGGAACAAAACTTAAAGGAACAGTGTGAAAGGGGATCTATTGGCAGAAATGGAATATTAAATTTATAAGTATGTTTTATTTAGTGTATAATCACCTGAAAATAAGAATTGTTGTGTTTTCGTTACCTTAGAATGAGCAGTTTAAATCTACATAGGGAGCGGGTCCTCTTCACGGAGCTGACCGCCATGTTTCTACAGTAGCCCAGAACGGACAAACTAAACACTGGCTCTAGATATTGCCATTCAAGTTCTCACGTCACCGTAGTTCTCCTACATGCTGGGCACACAGGAGAAGTTTCAGTTGGTTGCAATCTGCAACCTCACCACTAGATGTCACCAGATCCAACACACTGCCCCTTTAAGACAGTTTATGTCACTTTACTTTACTACTTTATTACAATAAAGACAAATTGTAATAGGCATCAGTTGGAATAGGGATGTTTTTGTCTCTCTGTCAAGACTATATTAAGCTGTAGATATTTTGTAAATGTAAATATTGTAAATCTTTTCACATGCTGTACTGAATTATACGATCATATTACTTTCAAATATTGATTTTGGTCAGATTTTGGAAAGATTCATTATCAAAATGTTCCATTTCAGTGCATAAAAGTTAGCGTCTTCTTTGTTACAATACCGCTGTCGGTTAAGAAACTGCAATGCAGCTTGGAGTCCAGTCATTTTTGGATCTTTTCCTCCATGTCTGCTGATCTAAATCAAATTCCCGCTGGCTAACCTTCCTATTTTAAGCAAACTTTATGTAGATTGATATCTGCAATTATTTGATGAACAAAGCTGACATGGTAATTAACAGAGTAAAAGGTAACACAAAAATGTAAATACTGTATTGGTGTATGAGAAGGCCTACCTTTAACGTTCCCGTGCAGCACTACAGCAGAGTACAGTCAGTCTTTTACACCTGATGTAGTGATCGTCAGAGATCCTATACTTGTTCAAAACTTCTCAGGTACAGTATCTATACACCACTGAGGAGCTTTGACCAAGTCTAGGAGCAGAGACACACCCAGAAAGACTTCAGTGTGAAGCCTATCTACAACAGAGCCTCATACCTGTGTTCACCACAACCTGAGTGGAAAGTTTAAACAGGACGATCTGCCTCTCCGCGTCCGTCCGTCCGTGTGCCGAAAAGACGAGTTTGCGTGCCGTTGTGGACCGGCTGATGACAGCAGTGAGTTTAAACGGGACACAAAGAGGAACCAGAGATCTGATAATCACAGGTCACTTCCTTGTCTGATTCTGGGGAAACAATGCACCTTGTCTCTGAACGTTTTATGAAAGAGGAAGCATACCTTTTTTGTCTCCCTCTCTGGGCCTGTGGCCTTTTTAACAGGAAATCTGTTAACATCAAAATGTCAACCGATTAACTGATCCATTTAACCAGCCATCATGTTTCATGGCAGGTGGAAAGTGTGTATTTTCTCATAAACTCAGACTACTAAATACTGTTTTAATTGTGTATCCGCAGTACCCACTGCTGTAATTTACTGTAAAGAGTTACATAGACTGTGTTGACTTAATCTCATGTATTGTATCAGTCGCTTGATACAGAAGTTGATAAGGCACGTACAGGGTTTATGGTTCCCTTATAATCTTATTTAACATATTGTTTGAAATGCTTCCTCATATTCACCTGTATTTTTTTTTCTTGTAAAAAATGACCACCAGGGGGCGGTACAACACAGAACAGAGACATCATGAGATGGATTTTGTGTGCGTGTCAGACCAATGCAATAAATCCATAATTAACTTTATTTCACCTTCATTATGAATACCACTTTCCAGGGATTTTTTTTACATTTTAAACACCAATCACTTTAAATACAGACAGGTTGGTGAAGTGATGAAACAGTTCTTGTTTGTCTTTTTTTTTTTTTTTTTATAACTTACATTTCTGGTCAGACCAGCACTGTTCTCAAGAAAAGAAGTTGAGACAACACAATGACATTGTGTCCACCAATTTAATACACCATTTAACAAACAAATATCTCCATATGCTATGACAGTATTACTACAGTTATACAATTGACTGTACAAAACAATTTTAAGTCCTTAGATTCAAGCTGTATTTTACTTTTATTGTATTTCAGTTTGGACTGTAATAACTTGCTCTAATATGTACTTTAATAATTTTCAAATGTCAATATGACCCCGCCCCTCCCCTACACACATATTTAATTTCTGTCTGCTCTCTCACGTCAAGAAAAAGTCCTATATCAGACAAAAATAACCTGCAAAAATGTGACTTAAGTTATAGTAAATATGCTTTATTTATCTTAAAGTAATCACTGATAAGATCATCAAATATCGCCTTGTTCTTCATGCTTTTATTGTGAAAAGAAAAACCCTTTAAATTCTCAAAAACAAGTCAAACTCCCATTAAAAACAAAGTATTTATTAGTCAAACAAAAAGAGAAAAAAACACCAGAAGTATGTATTTCAAAACGTCAGAGTTACAGGACAGGCTTCACAATAATTCACAACATAACGTGTTGATGTGCTGCTATTAAAAATATAAACCGTTGCCCCTTTGTTGTTCACTGTCTTCTTATGTAAACACATTTTTGCATAAACACCCATCACTTCACATTTATTGCACAAAAGCCTAAAAAATGAAACCTCACATGTACACTTGAAGAGAAAAACTGAGCTTATGATACATAACGCTGCTTTTACACTGTCACGTTTCATTACGCCATCATTGTTGACATTCACAGTAAGCAGTGTCCGTGCACATTGTTTTCAGCAAACAGTTGTTCAACCACATTCTTTCACGTCTTTAAAGTGGCGCCTGTTTTCGTGGTCACGTGTCCGTCCTCGCTGCAGCATCTCTGTGCCTGATGAGGACACATAATTCACTGTCTCATTAGAGTCTATTAACATTTAACACTGTCTCTTGGTGTGCAGCTCCCCCACCATACAAAGCCCTTTCACTCTCTTTGGGGCAGTTTTCTCTCTGCCTCTTTAGGCTGAACATCATTATGAGATGAGGCAGCTGTTGGTCTTGTTCATCGGGGGTCGTTTGCTGCTCTCCTTGGGGAAGGTTTCCCGTCTCCGGTACAGCGCCGGGCTGAGCCGACTGGG
>CAKALG010044089.1:0-11836 GCA_916700815.1 Helicolenus hilgendorfi
GCCAGAGCGCAGGCAAGAGCTCGGTGCTGGAGAACTTCGTCGGGAAGTAAGTGGCTTTTTTTTTTTTTCACACAGGCTGCGATGCATTATATTGGTGCATCACACCAGCTCGTTTTACACCTCACACACATCCCCACCCCCTCTTCTCAGGCAACACAGGCTGCACACACAGGCTCCAATCTTATCCCTCTCTCTCTTCTTCCACCAACACCAAGGAAAGGAGATTATTTTTGTTAGGCCTTTAAATCCCCAGGGAACTGATGCATTGCTGTGAAATGGCATGCCATTTATTATGACACATCTCTGGATATGAGTGCTATAAAGTGAGTTTCCAAAACTTAATTATTTTGGTCCAAAATGACACAAAGTTTTCATATAAATCCTATGACCTTTTGTCACAGAGGTAAGGGTCAGTTTCTAGCTGACTTCCTGTATAGCAGATACAGTTACAGTACTGGCAGCTTGGTAGTGGATGTGTTGTTTCTGTGGCACCATTTTGTTGTCCCCAGGCTAGTTAATCCTGACCAGGCAAGGGTGCAAAATGATGCTTGCTGTGTGTGCATGTGTGTGTTTCAGTCTTGCAAACATGCAGTTTTCTTCCTGTCAGAGCTGCTGCTGCTACTGATGGTACAAAACAAAGCCAGGGGAACAAATCTGATCTGTTATGCTGCAGTGTGACCTTGCAGAGGGAGAGAAAAAAAAAAAAAAAAAGAGAGAGAGAGAGAGAGAGAGAGAGAGAGAGAGAGAGAGAGAGAGAGAGAGAGTCCACCTGAGCTTTGAGCCCTTCCAGCTCAGCTCATCCATCTGTCTGGCAGTGCTTATACTGTAAGTGAAGCTTACTGCAGGCAACAACATGGGTGTCATTTGCTAACTGTTTGCCAGCTTGCATTTCACTTGATCTGACGATTTTTTTGTGGTTCCGTAGACTTTTAAAGCCTTGAATGCACAGAGTGTGTGATTCAGCAGTATTTCCTGCTTAAGCAAGGTCAGGTTGTATGCATACTGTGGCTCCAAGCCAACTCAGCCCCACACTGAAGAAGGCCTATAGGTATTACACCATGTAAATGTAAACTATACACTGGACAGAGAGGGATCCATCTGAGGTGAGGTATACCCACTGTTTACATGTCAGGGTAGTTTACACACGATGCTACATGTGGAAGACATATCAGTTTTAAAGTGATGAAAGCCTAAGTGCTATTGAGGTGATTTAAAGTACTCCACATTGAATAATAAATAATAAATTATAATTAATAATAAAAAAAATACAGTCCCTTCTCATTCCCAGGGCGTCAAATACCGACGCTTTATCACAACCGTCAGCGTTAGATGCCGGCCCACGAGGCACCCTTCAACGTCAGTATGAGATGCACCAGGCTTTCCATTAACTGCAATGTTAACCAATTTGTGTCAATATTACACGCTCAGGGAAAGTGCTGTGGTGACTTAGTTTAAAGAGCAAAAGGCACATATAGGGCGGGCGGGAGGTGTGGTGGATGGGTCCAACAAACATAAGGCTTTCATCCAGGAGACCGCTGTTTGTGTCCTGTGCGTCACGTAAAATCAGCTGTACGTTCATGTCACATGTTCACAACGTTCAGTGTTATTTTCACTGTACAAACATAGTATTTTTAAGCCCAATCATGTTGTTTTTTCCTAAAAGTAACGAAGTGGTTTTGTTGCCTAATCCTAAGCAAGTGATTTTGTTTAATTCATAACATCAAGCACGTGTTTACTGCGACGGAAAAGTGACGGCGAGGGGTCTGACAAAGCGTCAGTATGTGACGAGATGGGATGAGAACGTGTTGAAATATAGGCAGCAGAACCAGAGATTTGTCTCTCTATTCCATGCATTCTTCTTCTTTAAAACCTGGTGCCTACATTACCCACAATGCAACTTGAACCACAGACTGTTCTGCCAGAGCTCTGGGTGTGTTTTGCTAGTAGCGGCTAATGTGGCCTGAAGCTGCAGAGGTCTGGAAAGCTCACTTCTTTTCTAACTCCGCACCTTCAGATTGTTTGTAGTCTTCAGCTCCAACCGATGCCTCGAGTGACATCACTTAAGACAATTTATCAGATATTACGCAGCTCCCTTTATTTTCATCGTCGATAAATCCATCTATTATTTTCTCAATCAACCGATTAGTAGTTTGGTCTATAAAATGTCTATAAAAATGATGATCATTGTTTCCCAAAGCCCAAGATGACGTCCTCAAATTTTGTGTTTTGGCCACAGCTCAAATATATTCACATTTAAGAAGCCAAACCGAGTCAAATCAAACCAATTAATTGATTATCAAAATAGTTGGAAATCAACTAATCAATGAATTGTTGCAGCTCTATACAGTTATGCAGTAGTACTCCTTAAAACCTGTAAACACACTTTGATGTGTTAAATTGGTGGAGTGCCCCTTTAAATCCATATCAGCAGCTGAATAACCTCCAATATCAGAAATACACAGTGGTGCTTATAAAACACACTATGTGTTCTTACATTCACATCCATTGTTGGTATTTTTATTTTAACATGTATCCCTCTAGTAGAGAGATCAGACATTTTCACAAGGGTACGTTTTCCAGCCTCTTTTTTGGGAGTTAGTTAAAACCCCAATTTTGAGTAGTTACTGTTGAATCACTCTCTTTGCACTCAGGAGGACCACGTTTTGCTGCACTCACTCAGCCGTAGTCATGGAAACAGCTTGTGCCTAATCACGCTGCTTACTCGAGGGACCGGTGGTTTAGACGATCATGACAGGAAGGAAAAACTGAAATATTATTACAAGATCATTTAACAGTATAATATTTTGTCTGTGAGTGTCAGTAAAAGCTGCATCCTGCCATGCAGCGTTTGTGTGTGTTAATGAATGCGCTCTCCAGCTGCAGTGACGTCGCTCAGGTCCTCCCATCCTCCAGTCTTCTACCCCCCTAGAGGCCTATTGTGTTTGCCTTATCTTGCCTAAACCAACACACGTTTACAGCGCTCTGTACTGCGTGTTTACATGTCACAGGGCTCCCTTTTTCCATCCCTCTCCGTCTCTTATTCAGAAATTCACTCTGTATGCTATCGCTGCAGTGCTTACGGTTAGCACAGGAAATCAATACCAAAGTATAGGAGACTTCTAAATGGCAGAGAGACATTTACATTGATTATTTCACAAAGCACATTTCCTCTTTAAAGCGTGTTTGTTTGTGTTTACTTGTTCTCACCTGTGACAGCATGCCAATTCTAATGTGTCTACGTGAGGTGATATGGGATTTAGGTAAAACATGAGCAACTACAGGATTGATATAAACCTTGTTGAAAGAAGTTTACTGTACATGTCGACACCGTTACTCCTCCATGGCACCTTTCCTCTCAGCTGGGTTGGATTTTGATGCGTGCCTGGCAGGTGTGACTCAGTAACAAGGACAGCCAAGCTCTTAGTGGGAGACAAGCTGTTGCTCTATTCCCATTTATCGTCTTCATAATTTGTCTTTACGGAGAGTCTACTGTTGTCTCCCTTGTTTTCATTGCTCAGTTCTCTCAGTTCAACCTTCCCTTCTCATCTGTCTCATTCAGTTTAAATTCACCTCAAAGGTGCTTTGTTGCTGTAAAATATAAAAGTGCTCAACTCCAAAGTCAAGACAGCGAGGTTAAACTAAAATTACAGACTCTCCCTTATCAAGCAGTTTACCTTAAAGTCTGCCGTCTGAAACAATGTTGGTCATTGTAATCTTTGTTTCTATTCATGCCCTTTCTTGTCTTAGACAAATAAAGACAAGTTGAGATGTATTTGGCTGCCTTTGGGGACTGCTCTCTTTTCTTTTCTTCTTGAATGAATAGCAGATTTTCCCCTTCTGGTGAAGGTCAAGCACTACATACTAGCCCTGCATGACATTTCACAAATCTGAAACTGAGCACAACCCCCGTTTCCCATCCTGCTTCTGTCACCCAGTCTTTATTTTAGCCTCCCAAGAGTCTAATTAGCTCAGACAAAGCGGGGAGCTTTACTGGTCTCCAGTGTCCAACACACGCATTGCCAGCTGGGTGAAACTTGTTCGTGCAGGTGGAGGTGGGGATGCTTGGCCACATGTTGACATTTGACTAAATTAATTTTTACATGAACAGTTTGACATTTTTATCTTAAAAGGAGACAAAATAAATTCAATGCTCCATTTAACTTGAAGTTGAATTAGGTTGTGTTTTGGGGATGAACAGCTCTAGAGGAAATATCTTTTTAGCTTTTGCACAGTAATGTCTTCATGTTTGAACAGTATTCACCACTATGTTCCAATATCCTGATTCTGAAAATGGGTCAGAAGCATTTCAGTTACATTTTTGTTGTACATATTTGTACTTAAAACATTATAGTTCATTGATTAGAATGAGTAAATGATAGAAACAAAAGTCAGGTACAAATCCCCCTATAATGCTGCAATTTGAAAGGCCGTCACAGAAAACAACAAAAACACAGACGGGTCTAAGAGTTTGCTGTTTCAACAACATGCAGAACATTTAGTATGGATGATATTTATAAAGGCATAGTGTATGTTCTCCGCATGCAATTGCATGTTTTTTTTTGGTTCTGAACCCACTTTCAGCACCACGGACAGCTCTTTCAAAAACAGCTGATACTAAATCAGCACCCCAGCTGCCCCGAAAATAAAACAAACACTGAACATACCATAGATGATCACATTTACAATTGATTTTCATGTTTAATATTCATGTCATATATTCAAGGGTACCCCAGTTTATTGTCACGAAAAACATCTATTGGAGCTTTTTGTTGCTGCACCTCTGATTGGATGTTTACTTTGGTTTAGCACAAAGTAATTCATGGTTGTCCAAGTCCCTTAAAGAGACAATGTAGGGGCACTTCTGTTTTTTTTTTGCGAGAATTTCTTTGCTGATAATGGCATGCAAAAGAAATTAGTACAAAGGTCACAAACTGTGTGACGTTCCACTGGGATGTACTCAAACCCAGCAGGATACTGCTGCTGGTGTGCAGCTGTAGCACTTTGTTATCAGTGAAGGCTGCTGCCACAAACCATATACATAAAACTACAACACAGACGTTTTTTATCTCCAAGCTGCCATCACTACTCCAACCCCCACGCACAGATTAAGTTAATGATATATAGCTGGTTTTCATGTATTATATAACAGGGAGAAAGCCGGAAGCATTATGACGAGTAGCATCAGCTTCACTCATGTGAAAGACGATCACAGTACAGTACAGTGCTCCATTACAGACTAATAACAGGAGGAGGGGGTGGAATAGAAACACAGAGAAGAAGACTTAATGATTTACAGAGGATGATGCTGCAGTAAGATAAACTACCCAGCATACAAATTAAGTGTTGACATAAACATTGTAAATCTTCTTCTTTTAAGGCAACTGGTCAAATTGATCTGAGATCTTGTGGTAATACTTTATTTTACAGCTTCCTGATCATTTAGAAACTCATAATTAACTGTTAATTTTTAGCAGGATTCCTGGAAAGGACCATAGAGTAAGTTGGTAGTAATAATAGGGGAAAAGGGAGACAGTGTTCAGTTGGTGCACCTCAAATTATTTAATTCAAATTAATCGCTATTATAATAAAAAGTCTTTGAGTCAGTGTAAAATTCATCCATTGGCCAATGTACAATTTCCAATCATTTTCAATTATCACAATCATTTATCTTTATCTATCTCTGTGATTGACTGCCAACCTGCTCAGGTTGTACCCCGCCTCTTGCCCAACGTCAGCTGGGATCAACTCCAGCCCCTGTAATGGAGAAGCGGTTATAGATAATGGATGAATGGATGAATGGATTTATCGTCGTTATCTAGGTTTAAATGGGTCTTTGTCCGTTTTTTAATGCAGTTCTTTTATCAGGTCTTTCAAGGAAATACCTCTGAAACTGCTTATGGACTCTTTAACCACTACATCATTTCCTGGTTCCTTCTTAAAAATTAATAAATAAATCAGTCGGTAAACAAATAAATGACTGTGTACTGTGTGTGTACTGTGTACTAGGGGTGTAAATCACAAGAGTCATCAGGATACGATATTATACTGATTCTTTGGACAACGATACACTATTTGCTGATATCACAAAGTCTGACATGATTCAATTTTGATTTGATTCAATTCAGGCGACTGCGATCATTATGAGACAATATCATATGCCCATTTAACACAATCAGTTAAATTTAGATTAACTCACAAAAAAACCCCTAAAAAATGATTTGACAATTTCATTACTGGGCCCTTCCAGACATTTAAATGAAAAACAATCTATTCTTTTTAATAAAAAGAATAAAAATAGACCTCCTGTTGTTCACTATAAAGTTCCACATTTCTCATAAGCGCAAATGTTTTTTTTTATCAGTTAAGAATTTCAAAATAAGGGCGTATCTTGAAGATGACGATATGTATCGATGTTGTCACTTTGCATCGATATATTGGATCTTTGATCATTAAATCAATATATCGATCCAGATCGATGGATCGTTACACCCCTGCTGTGTACTCTAAACAATTTCTGAACATTGTGTCTTTTTACTGCAACCAGCAATTATTTTCATCATTGATTAATCTGACCATTATTCTCTCAATTGATTGATGAATCGTTTGGTCCATTAAATGAAGAAAATTGTGAAAAATGCCCATCACAGTTTGCGTAAAGCTTAACGTGACATTATTTAATTGCTTGTTTTGTCTGACCAACACTCCAATCCCAAAGAAATTCAGTTTACTGTCATATCAGACCAATAAAAGAGGCAGAACCTCACTATTGAGAAGCTGGAAGTAGGTCATGTTTGGCATTTTTGCTTGGAAAATTACTTAATAGATAGTTGCAGATTATTCTTTATTTTTTGTTTCAGTTGTAAAGTTCTTTGCAGGAAACTTCTCAAGAAATTATTAGGAAACTACTGGATCCTTAAAATATGTTGCAGCTCTTAAAGTTACTTTTTTTAATAAACTCTGTTTCAAAGAGTGATGTAAACTATAAAAACATCAGTAAGAGTGAGACAGCAGCCAGTGAGAGACAGAAGACGAGAGGATACCATTTGTCCTGATACTGCCCCAGAGGATTACCACTAATCTCGGTTTGGGCCGCAGTTTACCTGCAACACATCCTGCCATTGGCTCTGGTCTAATCTGGATGTCCACTGTCCAGCAACCAGCCGTTTCATTGGCTCTGTCCACCACTGTTGCTGACAGCAACACGTGTGTGTACAATTCATCATCACCAAAAAGCAGTCTCATCTATCCGAGAGCCAAACACTGCTGGTGAAGGGGAGCTGCCTGGTTGTGTTGGTTCACTGATGTCAGAGCTGTTATTGCTGCAGCATTAGAGCAGGATTAGATGAAGCTCAATGTCTCTCTGGGAATCGGAAGTGATGTGACGCACATGAAGAGACCAACAGAGCAATGTGTTGAGTTGTTAGAATTATGACTATTTTCAAACCTAAACCGTTTACATCTCACTCTTATATTGTCCATTCCCTCTTTTTCATTAACGGGAGACAAAATGAAATAATAGATATCGCCATGAAACATCCCCAGTTGATTATTAAGACAATTACTGTATTTGTTTTTATTACAAGTCTTCTGAAAAGTTTGTTTAAATATGTAAATGAGGCATTATCTTATCAAATGCATACATTTCTAGAACAGAAATCTGAATATTGGATAAAGCCAGGTTCAAAATATTTTTTTTCTCTTTTTAACACTCCATAAATCAGAAATTACTGTCAACTGCCATGAAAAAAGTGATTTTCGCCATGTTTTTAGGAATACAATTTTATATAAATCAGGCTATGAATTAAGTATGAACAAACCCCCCTATAAAACCGTCGGAATATAGATAGGAATGAAATTGGAAAGTTTGGTTTATGTAAGTGCTACTTAAGTGGAGATTTCAATTATTCAATTAATTATTGTGACATTACTTGACTTTATGTTCCCATAAATCCAAATCAACAATGTTAAAAACAAAATTGTTTTTCTTGCAAAAAGTTCGTAAGGCTTGTTTTGTACGTGAAGTCCTTTTGTACTGATGAACTAAGTCTACTAGAGTGAATAGGTCATCTGTGTGTGTGTGGGTGTGTATTGTTTGTACACCACTGCATGTGTACAGTTCATAACAAAGAAGCAGTGAGTCACTACTCCACAGCAGCTGGCGCCCACTAGACGTGTGTGTGTGTTTATGAATGAATGATTCAGTGACTGAAAGTGTATTCAATATTTTTTTTTGTTTTGAACTAATTTGTTGGAAACACAAGATGATATAAAAGAATCTGATTGAGGATCAGCTGTGACAATGACGCTCAGTGTGTCTGGGATGACTTCCCCCAACCCTGATTATTGATTATTGATTATTGAAAATCAATTAGAAACTGTTAATGGGTAAAATAACCAGGCAGGAGTGTCTATTTTTGGTTCATTTAATGAGTTAAATATCTCACAAATCAATGTACCGCAACACATTGATGCAAAAAGCATATAGAAATAAAATATTGCCGTAAAGTTGTCCTGCTTATTGACTGGAAAAATAACCCAAAATGACCCGATACATCCAGAGATATTACAATAAGGGATAGCTGCCTCTATATAAACACTATGGCAAAATCTAATTTATATTGTGTCATGGTACATGTATAAATCATATAGTTAGATAGATAGATAGATAGATAGATAGATAGATAGATAGATAGATAGATAGATAGATAGATAGATAGATAGATAGATAGATAGATAGATAGATAGATAGATAGATAGATAGATAGATAGATAAATGGATGGATAGATGGATGGATGGATAGATAGAAAGATAGATAGATGGATAGATAGATAGATAGATAGATAGATAGATAGATAGATAGATAGAAAGATAGAAAGATAGATGGATAGATAGATGGATAGATAGATGGATAGATAGATGGATGGATGTATGGATAGATAGAAAGATAGATAGATAGATGGATAGATGGAAAGATGATAGATGGATAGATAGATGGATGGATAGATAGATGGATAGATGGATGGATAGATAGATGGATAGATGGATGGATAGATGGATGGATAGATAGATGGATGGATAGATGGATAGATAGAAAGATAGATAGATGGATGGATAGATAGATAGATGGATAGATAGATAGATAGATGGATATACTCTTATCATACAATGAAGTGAATGTTGTTTCTGTTAGAAGTGAAGTGCTTTGAGACGGACACTGACTGCTGAGTGCACTTATAGCTAAGTGCTTGTTGAAGGTATCTTGGTGTCTCCGTCTCCGTCTATCTTCTCTCTTCCTGTTGCAAAAATATCTGCGGTTCTCCTTGTCTGACCTGTTTGCTCCTTTTTCTTTATTTTTTTTCTTTCTCTCCTCTGTATCTGTACTGTGTTTGGGTCCAGTCACATGAGTGTTTTCATTCCCCACCTCACCGTGGGAGAAAGAGGAGGGTGGGATGGAGGGGCTTTCACACTATCAGCAGTATTAGGTAGATGATGAGTGAACACAGTCCTCACAGTATTGTGGCAGTGTGATATACATAACTGATGACGGCATAGATGAGTTCAGCTCGCTTCCTTTGTAGTAGGTGGGAAAAGTCCTCATTCACATAGATTGATGTAGTTTTTATCGGAGTTCTTGCTTTGGAAAGAACAAGTTCTTCGTCCTTGAATCTCAGAAATCTGACAACAATTGGCCTCACTTTGTCAGAATGTGGCTTCCTCTCGCCAGTACGGTGGGCTCTTTCAATCATCACTGATTTGGAATCGATATTCAATTTGTTTTTTAAAAAGTCTCTTACTAGTTGTTCAGTTTCTGCCCAGGATTCATGTGCTTTATCCCGGGACAAGCCATCGATTATGATATCGTTTCTTCTGTTTTAATTCTCTAAATAATCCATTTTGGAAATGATGTCATTGTTTTCACTGGCCGTGCACTGAGATGACATAGACTGCAGTTGCGTTTCCAGTAATCCAACCTTCTTTTCCACACTTACTCATCAAACTGAGCTTGGGAGAATTGCAGGCTGGATTTTAATTCTTGTTGAAAAGCTGATTCTGTCCTCTCATTTGGAGGATCCTTGTGGTGGCAGTTTGAGGGGAGGATGAGGCGGAGTAATGTGAGAGGAAGACCTGCAGTTAAGGCCATCTGTCTTCTCTAAAAGGCATCCAACAGGGAGAGTGGGACAGCCCCATACACACTAACACTGGCAGGCAGGTAGACCAGCAGATGGACAGACACACATCAGAGAGAGCAGGGTTTCCTTTGTTGTAGAAGGCCACGTTATAACTACAAACAATAATGCAGCTCCCTGTCGGTACAGTGTCTCCAGTGTGTGTGGAGGATGAGCAAACATTATGATGTCTTTTCACACAGCTTGTTTTCCATATTGTCTCCCATGCATTGAGTGACATACTGCAGGTTGGGAAAGGATTAGAAAGACTGATCTGCAGAACTGAGTAACCTGCAGTTTCATGAGATTATAACACTTAAATCTTCCACAAAGGTTTACTGTGATGGAAATGAGCAATCTTGCGTCATCTTAATCAGTTTGTTTTTTTTGACTGAATTAATGCTTTTTATTTTCCACATTTGATTTGAGTTAGGTCACGTTATGTTTTTAAAAAATAAGACAGTTGGAGATGTTAACATGTTAAAATATCCCAAAATGTAAAACTTACCAGACCCATGTGTCCCACTGCTGCATCCACCATGAGCAGGAAGTAGAAAAGGGGTCCTCAGGGTGATAGCTGACCTCAATATTTCCTGATTTATTCTGGATTTAAAACAAATCTGACATAGTTGATGGAGAGTGAGGGCACACCTTTGATAGGCAGTATTTATGGAAAATATAATTCAAAATTCACTTTATGTTTTGTTTGATATGTCATTGATGCTCTCCTTTCATTTGATATGTATATTTATGCATTAATAGCAGTTTTAAACACTTATTTTGTCAGTTTAACATTGTGATCCCTTGCTGAGGACAGGCTAAATACATGCATTTTATCCTATATTAGCTACCTTAGGTCAGCCTCTGCCTACACCATACACCCCCCTTAGTGCCTGGAGGCATATTACACCCTACAAAATAAAATACCCCTCCTCCTCCTTTGATTAAGGCTAGCTGTTTCCAGTGGTTATGCTAAGATAAGCTAACCAGCTACTGGCTCCAGCTTCATTTTTATCACAGAGACATGAGAGTAGGGGTGTAAATCACATGTTTCATTACAATATTATATTCATTATTTGGACAACGATACAATATTTACAGATATCACAAAGTCTGCCACGACACAATTTTGATTCGATTCAGTTCAGGGGCCTGCGATCGACATGAGACCAAATCATACGCACATTTAACACAATCAGCTACATTTATATAAACTCACCAAAAAAGCAACTAAACACGATTTGACAATTTGTATTACTGGGCTCTTTAGGAAGGAGGTGCAGATGTTGTCACAGACCTGCCATGGGAATTTCACAATAAAGGCGTAAAGACGATATGTATGTTTTCACTTCGAATCAACGATGTTGGATTGTCGATCGATGAATTGATATATTGATCCAGATCGATGTATCGTTACTCCCCTACATGAGAGTAATATCGATCTTCTCATCCCACTATTAGCAAAAGCAAATATTTCCCAAAACTCTTCCATTAAAGCAAGAGCAGAATGTATGTATTGTAATTCACAAATATTTACCATACACACTCCGAAAGACGAACAAATCAAATGAGTATATAGTACAGAGACACAGGGAATTGCTGAATTGGCTTTTTCTGGTTTAGGTCACAGTTTTGAGCCAAAGCAGTTCAGCTCATGACTCGTGCATCC
>CAKALG010044092.1:2180-13885 GCA_916700815.1 Helicolenus hilgendorfi
AACAAGACAGGGACAGCTGGTACTTTTCTTGTGGTCAGGCAGCAGCATCCAAGAAACATTCAGACACACTCTCTGACGTGTGAAATACACTGCTATCTGTTGTTTTGTAAAGAAAAACAAAGAAACGTTGGACCAAATAAAGTTAAAGATGTATTTTAAGTGATTGCATCATTTTTTTAATATCGCGATAATATCGTTATCGGGGTATTTTTACCATGATAATTGTATTGAGAAAGATTGATATTGTGACAGCCCTAGCCGCCACATAGAGACAGACAACCATTCACTCTCAATTACCTACGGGCCATTTAGAGTCGCCATTGAACCCAACAAGCATGGCTTTGGACTGTGGGAGGAAGCCGGAGGACGAGGACCAGAACCCTCTTGCTGTGAGGTATTTGTTGACTACATACAGTAAGTCAGCGCTATGTTGGGACCTGCCACTCAAAATGGCGGAGGGCCAATGAACTACATTTCCCAGGGTCCTTGAGTCCTTAACTCCACCCATTGACTCACACTAACCACGGTAACTGTAAGTCCTATGACCCTGTCAAATGTACCCATGACAAAACCTCCATCTTCAACTGATAACACAGCAATTGCATGTGGCTAAGCAAGACTGTTCAACCTTAACCTCTGCTATGTCAAGAACTACAAAATCCTTCAACCTTTACAAGCTATTGATAGATTGATTTTTGATTACAGTTGATTTAATTTATTAATCAGAGTTCCAAATTGATACTTTAGTATACTTCATGAAATTTATTTCTATGAGACTAAAATAATTGGCTATTCATTCTGTTTATTAAAAAAGTGGTGCCCTGAGGAGGATTTAATGTAAATTACTAAAGTACTATTCAACATAATTACTTTTGGTAGATATTTTAATGCCTTTTTGAGCTTATGCAACAACATCATTTGGTGACCCGTTGTTATTAATATACATTGGTAATTTATTAATATCAATTTTATTAATATTAATAATGATCTTTAATATTTTCTAATAACTAGACCAGCTCCTACTTGTGTCCCCAACAGCTACGATGATGCAACAATGATTACACATCCCAGGCTAAGGGTCAGCATCCTCACCAGTTGATGAACTATAGGCTATGGTTAGTTAGCTCTAGTACAATAGTGCAGTCCTATAAAAATAGTGTGCATAAGGATAGACTGTTAGTTCTCTCCAAAGTAGCTTATTTGTCTAAAAATGCTAAGCACAGGTGAGATTTCTGCTGTATTCAAAGCATTATCTAAAAGTTAGTTTCACTTTTACAAGAGATTTGGAGGATACGGTAAGCCCCAAGGGGAAAACATGTATCTGTCAGTCTTACAGCAAGCTAAACTTTATCACTTATAGTACACACAGTGCTGAGTGAGTCTGTGACACTATTTAAGATTGTATATGCTTCCACTTATACAGCAAGCAGTTAGTTTGGTATCATATAAAAGCACAGTGGGAGGGAGAAGGCGTAAGCTTTAGTCAGTGTCAGATTTTAGAGTGTGAGCATACGGCTATATCCTGGAGGCACAAGTACCAGTGCAGACACTGAACCGATCAAACTTGCAAAACTACCAGTAGAAAAAAGTCATAAATGCATCAGTCCTGAATGAGACGAGTTTTAACATAACCTATAACCCCACAACATGATGTAGTTAGCCAATGCTCTGCTGTTGCTCAGCCATCGGATATTGCGATGGTGCGTCACATACAGTAGTTAAAGGGTGAGATTCCGTGGGGCACTTTACTTCACAAGCTGGGAGTGAGACCGGGTTGTATTTCTGGAGGCTTTCCTAAGCTCAACAACGACATATTTATTTGTTACTATCCTCACTAAAATGACTTGTACTGAGTATAATCATGTGTGCTTCCCATGTAAGGGCTGAGAAGAGAAGGTCATTCAAATTGGGGAATGGGGAGACCAATTATTTTAGCTGTGACAAATAAAATTCAGGGACATTTCTTCCGGTTTGTGACAGTAAGCATGTTAAAAAAAAGACGAGGAAAGTTGGTTCCATATACAGAAGCTGGAGCTGAGAAACTATGCTGCAATCGACACACATAATCACAGAAATATCAATATACTGCATGTATAAATGTCATGAAACTGTGTAAGTACGTTGTGTTACTTGGTTTGTGAAGGTACAGGTGTGATGGTTGAATCTGTGGTTAATGCCCAAATGATGACTCAACCACCTCTACATGAAGTCACTGTTGCTTTTGACTTTTTGTATTTTTAATTTGCTTATCTGCCAAGATAACCTTGTCAGTGCTCAACACAGCCCTGAAACCAAATCCTGAAAGGTCAGTGAGGACGGGAGTGAACAAAAATCAATACTACTGGCAGTGATCACAGAGGACATAAAGAGTTACAACGGTTTTGCAACTTAGAAAATAACTTTTTGTGGCACATTTTGGTTATGAGATAATGTCATGTGTGTGACCACAATTTAAAAAATGAATAAAAAGGAAATAATTTTTTTTTTTTTAATAGTATTTCTTCAATACTCCGACTACTGACTACTGGGACTAGAATGTGTAGATCTCGGCCCAATTGCTACATATATTAACGACATGCAGTATCACCTTCACTGCAGCATACTCTCTAATAAGGTTTGTAGGGCACTGGAGTTTTGAGTGACAGCAGGCAGTTATGAGAAATTAGTGCAATAGCCAATGGCAAAGGAAAGAACTATATTGAGGAGATGTTATCTAGGCTACATTGCAGACAGAAGGAGAAGGAATCTGTTGTTGTCAAGCTTTTATCTTCATTTTCTGGGTTGATCTGGTTGATTTGTTTTTGGCTCAGCTGACCCTAACTCATTTCTCACACTGATGGACGTGACAAGAGAGACAGACGCTGGTCCCCTCGAGGCTTAAAGAGAATGCATGGTAGGTGTGTATTGCTCTCTTCGAGTTTGCATGGCCATATTGGACGTCCCTTGGATGATCATGCAGCTTGGTTTCACTCCCAGGGCGCCAAATTATGCCGCTTGGACGGTGGCCCGCGCCGTCTTGATGGGACACACAAGACACCCTTTAACGTCTATGTGAGACACACCAGGCTTTCAACTAATTCCAAAGTAAACCGATCCGTGTCATTATTAGACACTCAGAACAACGGAAGTAGTAGCAACAGCAAGAAAGTCCTTTAAGGGCGGGTGGTAGGGGTGGTCAAAGGGTCAAACAAACACAGGACTCAGGGCACTGGCATTCGTGTCCTGTGTGAAACCAAAGTTGAGTAATTTGTACTGACACCGCAACCCGATATCACGGCAATGCGTGTAATACACCTGCCTGTCCACCAGAGGATTGTGTGTCAGTGTCACGGGCAACAAAACCACTCACTTAGAGTAGGTTTAGGCAACAAAACCACTTGGTTAGGTTTAGTAAAAACGTCATGGTTGGCCTCAAAATAAACTTGTAAACTAAGTACAATAAGTACGGAAACAACGTTAAAAATAGTACGGAAAATACGTCACAAACATCACTAATGTAGCTTACAAAACAAAACACCGGTCTGGTTGAAAGTCCTGTGTTTGTTGGACCAAACCACTTCCCCTCCCGTCAACCCTAAGCAGTCTTTCTCATTTATTATTCTATGTCACTAGCAATGATATCATATGAAACCAAAGAATCCATTGATACCAACCATGTCATGCTTGCTTTTCTTGAAAAACGCTAAATACTGTCCAAAGTTACCTAAATTTTCGCCAGGAAAAACTGTCATGGTGATATTCAAAGTAGTCCCTTGACCTCTGACATCAAGATATGTGAATGTAAATGGGTTCTATGGGTACCCACGAGTCTCCCCTTTACAGACATGCCCACTTTATGATAATCTCATGCAGTTTGGGGCATAAACAATGCAGTTTTCGCATGCGGTACAAATGTGTTATTTTCGCCTATATTTAAATGGTGTATTTGAATATTTCTGCATACTGGGGTCCCTCTTGGAATTACATTAATTGGTATGGCTGTATGCTGAGACTCTTGTGGATCCAATTAGCTCAATTGTATCCATGTGTGATGATGTTAGTCCCCATTGCAGCCATTTCATTGTAAATGACCTGTTGTGATCCTCCTTCAGAGGATGGATGGCTTTCCTAGCTACATTGACAATAAGGGGGTTTCTGAGCAGTTTCCAGAACACAAGTGCTCACCATCCAATCGCCGAAAAATGCAATTCTTGCAGAAATCTCCAAATGTCAAAACTGTTTGATGCCAAATCACAGCATGGCTTCTTCTATGGTGTTCCTTAAGGTCTTGGTGTCTTAATGTGGTATTTTGGAGGGATTATTGATCATTTTTATCTATTCTTGAGTGGTAAAAAAAGGTTAAATTTAGCACAAAATCTGTGTAACAAATAGTATCAACACAAAAAAATGCTGCAACAATTTATGAGACATAATAGAGCATGGGGATGATCATCACATACTTATATCATAATGTTCTAAGCCCTGATACACTTTAAATTTATTTTAAATAACTTTTATTTTTGACTAGAACAACTTATACTTAGAGTGACACACAGTACTGAGCTGCATCTCAAATTAATCTTCAGGTTCTCAGCTTTCAGATGGTGTACACCACTTCTATGTGACATCTACTGTTGACTTCTTATCTATCTTATCCCCTGTCCCCCACCCCTACCAGTCTGAAAAAAGAGGCCGGAATGGTAAGGGGTTATTAACCAAATAGCTTTTCAAAATGTGAAAACCGGTGATAGTAGTATATTAAACATAACTTAGTGCAGATAAAGGTAATACATGGAAAGCCCGGACAGTCACTTGAAAACTAAACAAATGCCACAACAGTAGACGAGACCAATATCCAATAAGAGGAAGAAGAAAAAAAAAACTTACCGGCACTCAAGGTTCCCGGGCCTGGAGCAAATTATTCAGTGACAACACATTCTGTGTACGGAGGTTTGCTCAAAGGTCAGGGACATACTGAGCATAATAATTCCTTCAACAACATCCAAGTCCCCCGGAGGCTAACGTAACTGAAAGGAGAAAAGCCCTGTGGAGCCGTCATACTGTATACAGCATTTCAGCATCAGACCAAGTATGTTTACGTGTACAAGAAATTTGACCTCGAATTGGAAAATCTTCTTAAAACGGCCGTTGCACGAAGGTCATGTTTTGTTGCATTAGAATTTCATTTTAGAGTTCAGCTGAGGAGATGAAACACCTGTGCACTAGCACAGCACTCTTTACACAACACTTCTATTCAGGACAGCATATTGTGAATGCTACAGTGTATAAGGCAGCACAATGGCTAAGCATATGAAGATGCTTTTGGCACAGCCGAATGCTGACCTCTGGCATTCAGGGAGTCACATCATCTCGGAGCATAATGTTGTGGTGTTTGGTGACCAGCCAATGGGTTACCATGACCCCACCTTGAAGCTATTCTCCACCCGAAGACGACTGTTACATCGCTTTCATCAGAACAAAGCCAGCCGCTGACATAGGCAGCACACACACACACACACACACACACACACACTGATTTTAACAATACTGTTAAAAACACCTGTAGAGTGTGTCGTGTGTATTTTCAGTTAAATATCCACCAGCAGCAGGAATATGTGTATTACACCTGCAGTCTTCGGTTTTGTGATGCACAGTGCGTCATGCTCGAACAGTGGGCATAGTTTTCAGACATAACAGGACCTAAAGCTAATTGACCTTCTGTGGTTTTGTATGAGCTGTTCTAAGTTTATACAGCGACATCATTTACACAACTGCCAACTGTTTTACTTTGAGCATCTCCAAACCTTACATCATTTTCAGATGTGGCCGAGGTGCCACCTCGGCGGTAGACTGCATGAAAAGGCAGCAGCTGTGGTCGGCTACAATGAATTGCAACGTTGAACCAGTTTCACAAATAAAACTTCAATCAAAACATCCACAGAGACTCCTCAAGCTCAAACTTCTGGAGCATCGTCCATGGTTTGCCATGTTAAAACAGAAGAATTGCTTGCTTCTTGGTCACCAGCCCAGTCGCACTTAATGGCGTATGAACACTCAGGGCAGTTTGTGAAATAGTCACAAAATTTAATTTATTTGATTTGTGTACATCTAGACACAAATTTCCCTTTTTTTCGTGACGCTCAGAACGACTTTCAACAACGTATTTTTCATGCTTTTTCCAACAAATGTCCAGCAACATGTGACGCACGAGTCAATTTCCGCTCCAGTCTTTTCAAAATAAAACAAAAAATCAACTTTGTTAGGCTTTGGCGACAAAACTGCTTAAGATAGTTTTAGGAAAAAATAGTAGTAGTCGAAGTTTAAATAATACCGGAAGTGTCCTAACTTAAGTACGGAAGTTACTTGACAAATAAATACTTACCGGTTCACAATTACTTGGATTACACACAAATTGATTTTGTGCTGACCATCACAAAAAAATGTGAAATTCCTGTCTATGCACACAAATCAATACATAAAATGTTGTGACTATTTCACGAACTGCTGTGCGACTGGGCTGGTATGAATGACGCAATAAATTTCCCAAATCATTATGCGTGTAATCATTTTGCGAGAGTGGCTTTTGCGTGACATTTGTACAGAGGCAGACAGGGAGGACCGAGATAAATCCTCCACCCTCTACCATGTCATCCGGAGCTGAGGCTGGAAAACCAGTACATGGAGCTGAGCTCGGACTCGTCCCTCGACCGCCATCACTCCTCTACACTCACTCCTCCATCATCGCTTGCCTCCACCATTGTGATCGATGATTCCATTGTTCGGGAGCTTTCGCTCCCCTCCCAATTTATGCAGCGGTCCACTGTTTCCTCAGAGCATGTGTGTTGGACCTCAACACACGTTTCCTTACGTACTTTGCATTGCAATTTCAGGACCCCTAATGACTTACAAAAGAATGGAACTTTTTATTTGACTTAAATAGTTGTAATCCACAGAAGACAATCCCCAATGGTGTAACATGATCCACAAATATTTCAGTATCCACAAACATGTATTTTTGTATTTGTGTTGTGTAAATTTAAATCCATGTTTGTAGTTTACGTACTTATTTTAAGGCCAACCATGATGTTTTTCCTAAACCTAACTAAGGGGGTATGTTGAACGTCAGCCATTCTTGTATTTTTTTCCATGGCGTAACAATCAAATGCAATACAAATGACACATGGAAAGGCTAAAATGCATTGTCATGACACAGAATGTCCTTGTAATGTTGTGCTATTTATATGCCTTCCCGTGAGATCGGGTTGTGATCACACACTACATGCCATCTTTTACCCGCTGCCTCATGTATGGTCTGTACTACAGCCAAATGCAATGCAAGCACTTTCGGATATGTTGTATTTGAAGTGTTTAACCTCTAATATCCTTTCTGTACATAACTAATTTGCACATTTTATCTGAATTTGAAAAAGATGGTTAGTATATGAAAAGAAAAACTGTTTTAGAAGTCACTTAACGTTTCAACTTGGTACTTGATGCCCTAAACCACTATAAATGGTTTGAGCATTAATGTGGGCGAGGAAACCTGAATTTAATTAATTTATGCTGCCATACAGGTCAGGTGCAGTACTGAGCATTTTTGCTTCAAAAACTATTGAGTAAATGCAATCAAAAGCTCTATGCTGACTCCTCAGGATGACAACACTATAGTTTTTATAGCACCTGATTCATTTCCAAAGATCTTCACACCAATACGTGGATCCTTCTAAAGACCACTTATCCCTGCACTTCAGGCCAATGCAAGAACATAGCAAGAGGAAAATTGCATAATGAGAAAAAATACACCTATCTACTTGGTGCTTAAGCAGAGGTCTGAATTGCAGCTATTATAGGTCTGAATTGCATCATTATATAGTAATAAGTAAAAGCTTCACAATCTTTCTCCGATCCTCGTGGCCATCTAAAACTCTTCAGGTAGTGCTCTTGTTAAAGTCAGCTGTTCTGGTACAGGTCAATTGAAGAAATCCAATTGTGGCCCCAGAGGGCAGAGAGGCTACATCATACTTCCAGGCCCCTTAAAGTAATTAATGTTGCAGTTGGCTCAGTAACTGAAATCCTTCTTAAATCTTCTCATCTGCAAGGGAGGGATCCTGCAGACCTCAGGGCCTCCTGCAGCAATGAGGCAGCCACAGTTGTTCATGTCATTAGCTTGAGCAGCCCACTCGGCTAATTGGTAAGGCAGAGTTCATTTGGCTTCCTAGCTGATTTGGCTAGCCACTGGGGATAGGAGGAGTGAGTAATTAGAAACTCAAATTAAATGTAGTTTTCACAAATGGCTCGGAGGAGACCGGTGGCACACAACGTGACCGTAGGTTGGCTTATTAATGTGTGTTGAAGCTGTCCTAAAGCCAAATAGTTGGAAAAGAAGTCAATAAAATGATAATTTGGTTAAGCATTAGATGGTGTCGTTTACGTATATCGATGGACAGGAAAAGCGTATCTTAATATAAGATGTACATCATTTTTTTTCCTGCAGCTCTCAGTCAGTCTGTTCTCTTTAACAGTACAAACGTTTTTCTAATTTGACTTACATTGAGGGACAAAGTGGCACCATTGATTGGTGGATGATGCTGTATTCCTCTGTCTCTACTCCATCTTGCAGCATTTAGAGGCGCCTGCCACCTACACTCAGGTACTATTCATCAGCTTTTAATACAATCATCCACATAAGGCTTTACAGTAAACTTTTACAGCTCGGTTTCCACTAGTCTGTATGTCTCCTGGTGTTGCACTTACTGGTTAGAACACAGGTTGTCAAAATCAACAATAGATATGCAAACTCATTGACAATCAGCACAGGTGGCTCTCAGTGTGTCCTCTCACCACTGCTCTATACTCATAAGTTTGCTGATGATACAACTCTGGTGGCACTGATTTCCTATAATGATGAGACAGTTTACAGGAACGAGGTCTCCTCTCTGGTCGACTGGTGCAGCCAGAACAATCTGGAACTGAACATCAGCAAAACTAAGGAACGTGTGATGGACTTCAACATACCCAGGGTATCTTCTCCTTATCTGATTTCACTAACCTTAACAACCGAGATCCCGCTTATCAACTTGGTAAATCAACTCAGGGTTTCTCAATCTGGCTACGAGCACGTTCACGTGAAAGGGCCGGTGTTTGCACCACATGACCAATCACAAACATGGACACAAACAGGTCTACTTGTCCGCAGTCATTCTACAAGTCAGCAGAGCGGCATATTTTACAAACCAAGAGCAGACTATAATATAAGACAAATACGAAGAAGTTAAACACGTAATCCAGAATAAAAGTATCACAGTTGCAGCTGCCAGATTCAGGAAGGACAGCTGGCTAAAGAAAAAAATGCAAATGTATGAATGCGTAAATTAACAGACTTATTAATTTAAATGTATTTTTCTAAATGGGGCAGTGATTGGCTATTTTAAATAGCTTTCAAAATAGAATGGATGAACAGATTGCACTTCATTATGCCCTTTGGTAATGATATGGCATGTATGAGTATTTCAGCCATCTTTCAGCTGCGTTCCCGTCTCCAGCATTGTGAAACGGACTTGAGAGCAAGTAAAAATATAAATATAAAAACATAATTCAAAGTGGTAAACACCCACAGCATTCAGCCAACTGCCCTTCCTGCATTTGTCAGTTTTAAATGTGTTGCTTTTAGCCTGGATTATGACTTTAATTTGTTGGTATTTGTGTAATATTGTCATACGATCTGCGCACCGAGCTTTGATTGTGCTTTTATATGAGTAGATCTCTTATCTGGAACATAACCTGCTGCAGAGCAGGTCAGGTGTTCAGCATAAGTTAACATGGCGATCCACCGCGGTAAGAAGTGAACCCCCGTTGTAGGACTGGAAACCCTGAAGGGTTAACCCTGAAGTTACCTCAATAAAGTACAGGCCTCTGGTGGTAGAGAGAGTTCATCATTTCAAATTTATCGGGACTATAACCTCCTCCTCCCTGAAATGGGAAGACAACTTCACCATCATCTAGAAGAAAGCTCACCAAAGACAAAAAAGAAATTTGGTGTGTCAAAGGTTGCAATGTTACAGTTCTGCTGAGCGGTAATAGAACAAGTTTGCTCACCTTCTCAATAACTGTATGGTATGGCAACTGTACAGCCCACTAGAAAAAAAAAACACAGAGTCGTGCGCACAGCTTAAAAAAAAATTGGCTATGTACTCCCCACTATTTCTGAGCTACAGTATACCACATCTGCATCCAACGGAAAGGTTTGAACTTTTTAAAGGACCCCTGCAACGTCTTGTTTCCACATTAGCACGCATCCTGATGCGATCCACATTCTAAATGCTCTTAAACGTGTCACTTTAAAGGGCATTAGCCATCTGGTTACTATGTTGTAATTGTGTCAGTGTGTGGCAGTATGTCTTTATTGTGTATGATATCTGATTATATGTTATATTGATATTCCTAATCAACCACAGTTGACATGGCAATAAACTCCTGAAACTTGATAGAGCTCTTCTTTGATGTAGTTATAACTTAAGTCTGACATTTTGGGAAATACATTTAGTTGCTTTCTCACTGAGAGTTAGATGAGAAGATCAACACCACTCTCACATCTGTACACTAAGTATGAAGCTACAGCCAGCAGACAATTAGCTTAGCTTAGCATAAAGAGTGGAAGCAGCTGGAGTGGCTCTGTTCTAAAAGTAAAAAAAAAAAAAAACAGCACCTACCAGCACCTCTAAAGTTCACTAATTAACACACGGTATCTTTAACTTGCACCAAAAAAACACGACACTTCAGTTTTGGTGTTGGTAAACTGTTAAAAGCGCAAAACCAGGTGGTGGCATGGAATGTGTTAGGATTACATGCAGGCACCACGGAAACAATGCCAATGGAAAGTCAATCAGGATCCTTTTACTCGGTGGACAAACAAATTTCCAGGTTCAACAGAAATATGTTTTAATGAAAGTTTGCTTATGGAGGAGGTCGGGGTGGATGGGTGGGGCAAACACGTGTCCTGTGTGAAACAACAAGTCAATGTTGAGATATTTTAAATTGCATACGCAACGTTTTTTTTTAACCCAAACTGATCTTTTTAACTTACATAAGCTACGTAAGATGTAACAGAACAAACTTAGTTAATTTAAACCAAACCATTAAGTTTCCTTTCCTACCTAAGCAAGTAGTTTTGTAGCCTAAACCTAACGTTAAATTGTTTAACCTAAGGATGTAGCTTTGTAGCCTAAACCATGAAATTGGATAACCTAATGACGTTAGTTTGTTGACTAAACATAATGTTAAATTGTAAAAGCTTAGTTTTTAGCATAAACCCAACATTAAGGTGTTTCCGTAGTCGCAGCACATAATTTTAACATATTCCGTGCCACCACGTAATGCGCTGTCAAGAGGTCGTGGTCATTTCACGTATTTCTGTAAGATCACGTTGCATACTTTGTCATCTAGAGCCAGGCTAGCTGCTAAGCTAAGCTAACTGTCTCCTTGCTGATCCTGGTGAACAGGGTGTTGGGCACGCACATTCAAAAAACTTCAACAAGTGCTGGATCAATAAATCAAACTGATGCAAGAATCAAACAAAAGATCTGCACAATTAAAATGACTGGGAGCTTTTAACACAGGATGCAGATCTTTTGTTTGAGTCTTGCCTTGGTGGTATTGATCTACTCATCTAACTCTTGGCGAGAAAGTAATTAGCCATATTTCCCAAAATCTTGAGCTATTCCAAAGTT